>VCNE01002935.1:0-66474 GCA_009869805.1 Oncopodura yosiiana
TCCAAGACCAACAACAAATGAATAGCAACAACAATAATGAACAAATGAAGTGGGATTTAGTACAATCTCAATATGAATTACAAAGTACAAAGCAACTACTAAAGACACAAATTCTTATCAATTTGGAATTGCAAAAAGAAGTAAGAAGGTTTTTATACAAATAAGTTTTTTATATTTATTCATATGTAAACTAATGGTTTTGTATCATTTTCTATAGTTAGATAGTATGAATGGCAAATTGGAAAAAGCAGAATCTTTTCATCATGAAAAGCTACAAGAATTTATGAAAGTTATGGAACAAAGAAGTAATCAAATTAGTCAATTAGAAACTCGCCTTGAAAATATTTAAGATTTTTGTGTAAATATTTTTTGATAATAAATTCACACTATCTACATGTTTTTCATATAAAAAATCATTCTTAGTTGCTTAGTGAGATGAGATAATTTTCTACGGGCCTTCTTCAATGCACATTTCTCTTCATGAAAAGCTGAAGTCAAAAACAAAAACTTTTGACTCAAAAGAATTTTACATTACAACGTTTACTCATAAACTCAAATTAAAAATGTCTTCTGGTAATGCTATGCTCATTGACAATGCTACTACAATTGAAGATGAAAAATTGATAGCACAAAATGCAATTACTGAAATTGAAAACAACTTGAGACGTGGAAAGATACAAGGTTTTAGTGGTGGACCATTTCATTACCAAATACGAGCAGGTATTTACTTTTATAATAAATAATTTTGTAAGTATACATAAACATCTTTTCATAACATTCCATTATTAATAATTAGGAACGTATGGTGTTTATTATGATGAGATTAATTGGAGAACTCAGTTAGGCTTAGAAGCTGAAAAAGGTCGTGGTTCATCTGATGGAAATGAAGGAACAAATAGATATAATCGAACAAAAGTACTAATACATAATTGGGTAGAAGATAGACGTGATAGACAATGGATAAGATTTGGACGAACTCCACCAATTTCACAGTATGGTCACTTATACAAAACAACTTATGGCGAGACCTTCAAAAGAAAAGTATGTGACAAGGAACGTTATATGCTACGAAAAATAGAATGTAAAATTATTATAATATTATTCTTAGATACAATCAATAAGAATTTAAATATTTTATATATATACATTTATATTTCTATGATATACATAGCTTTTCCTTTGACTATCTACCCGGGTCATCAGCCTGAATTGAATACTGATGTTGTCAACTGTAGTTTTGCAAAACCTCCAGAATGTATTGAAAAAGAGAGACAAGAAGCTTGCCGAAAAATATATACTGATGAAAGATGGTATGAAAAAGCAAGAAAAGAACAAACTTTAAATTCAAAAGTTATGAAAACTTGTGAGTATCAACAACATGTTCAAGGATTGGAACAATGTAAACAAAATAAAATGGAAAGAGAGTGTAAACCATTACAAGCAAGTATTAAACCAATGGATGCTATTACAATTGATGTTCGTCCAAAAATAATGGAATCTGTTGATTGTCAATAATAATAGAACAACTATCTTTTCCTGCATTCTTTTCTTCTTATTGCACATCAAATGTTTATTTGAGTGTACAGATAAAAAAGTCAATCAAGATTTGTATAACAATTTTGAATATATAATAGTATTTGTAACAAATAATAATAATTTAATAATGTCTGTAGTCGTAAGATTGCAAATCAACGAATTAAGTATCAGTCTCGAAAGAATTTTAAAATAAAAACTGCACCGGATTACAATAATGAACACTAATGTACTAATAATAATTCTATATAACATTTTATATGGTAATTTCCTCCTATAGTTAGCTAATAAATAATAATCTGATTCGGCCTTTAAAATATATATAGTTGTATTCAACATTAGAAGAGATGATGTACAATATTACACATTACATTCAAATGACTCACACTGTCTCTTTTCCTATTACATTTATTATAAAAGGAAGAATATTTGTATGTGTTCCATTATTTTATATACGAGATATATATATATATACCACTCACTTTGTGTAATATTGCATATTTGTCTTCTGGATATATTATTTTTAAACTTGTATGTTGTACTTTTTTGTATTTAGTTAATATAATATTACACATCATAAGATAGACCTTTTTCTTCTTTTTGAAATGTATTTACATACTTTTACACGCTCATATTTTAAATAGTTACTAAATTAAAATAATAATACTCTCTGTCATACTCACTTTTCTATTTCTTTCTTTGTATTTTATATGAGTCTTAGTTTAGTAGATAGGTACATCTTCATACATACACAATATAATAATTTGTTTTCTATCTAAATATCTATAAATATTTGAAATTCTAAAGCTGCCTAATATAATTTTGTATGGGACAGTCACACACAAAATTAAAAGAATACATAATAGTGTTTATGTAGATCTTATTTTACCTATGAGTTTTATGTCACATCATCGTACCAGAAGATGAAGGAATTATTTGTCCAGATGAATGGGCATGGCTGTGAGCATGAGAAGAAGGTTGTACAACATGAGAAGAAGAAAGACCAAGAATCACAGGAAAGTCTGTAAAATTTCCAACACAAATAAAAACAATCATTTTACAGTCAATTTGGTTTTGTATATAGAAAATAAATTAGAAATTACCTCCATCTGTCCAATGAATTAAATTATGTTCTTGAAGTTTAGACGCTGTGAAATGATCATGAAGAAGCATTTGAGAGAATGTATTATGCATTTGATAAGCTTCATTTTCTCGAGCCCCTTCTCCACACAACCTATAGAGATCTGTAGAACAATACAAAAATTGTGTGATGACAAAGTATTTTAGTTTTAACTTTTATTTAATCTAATAATTAAACCTTTTAATATAGCACTGGCCCACAACTGAACATGAACGTCTGGTATTTTAGACGCAAGCTGCATAGCTGGTGTAACCTATTTATATTTAAATAAAGTCGAATAATAATAACTGAAAATTTAAATTAAATTCTTGTACTTACCATATTCATACTCTCTCTACTATTTCCTAATGATAAAAATATATGTCCAAGAAGAACAAGAGAGCAACTCGTCAGCCTATTTAAATCTTCAGCATTTGCCATTTTCAAACTTTCTCTTAGAAATCTTTTTGCGTCATTATATCTCGCCTAAAAGAAAAACAAAATCATAAAGACTATTCTATTACTTTCATATCATAGTTATGATGATTGAATTTGAAATACCATACCGAAAAGAAAGATTGAAGACCTTGTACATAATAAGCTGCTGCACGGAGTGAATGAGATGCTGAAGGCAAATTATCTAATAAATACATAAATATATTTAAATAGTAATTTAATTATCTATAAAATAAATGAATAGACTTTGACAAACCTGGGTTAATTCTATCTAATAGAGCTTGAAATTCAGGTTCTCTCTTCGTCCTTAAATATACTATTGCTAAATTTAAATTAACAAATGTCCATAATTCTCGTTCTTGAGTAGACTGTATACAATTAGATCTAAATTAATTGTTAATTCTATTTTGCTTTATTTTTAGTTTTTTAGATCATGAATTGCATATCTTACCCTTAAAGCAACAGTAAATTGAACTTCAGCAGATTCTAAACAATTCATAGACATGGCATAAAGACCCAATAGTGTATGTAATGGTGCTTTGTGAGTACTTAGAAGTTTTGGATGTTGTTGACATAATGCTGTAAGGTAATAAATCATACATTTTTTTCATATGCAAAATATACTAATTTTTTCATCTAATAAATACACTAACCTGCAGCTTGTGAGATTTCCTGCAATGCAACTGTTTTGTTTCCCATCACTAATCTACACATTATAATTTGTTCTAATAAAAGTAACTGAAATGTACTTAAAATTGGTTGTTGTTCAAGTATTCTTAATTTTTCAATCTGAATAAGTGCTTTATCAGTATATTTTTGTGCTTTATCTAAATAACCTCCTTGCATTGAATGCATAGCTGTAATGAGATATACAAGTACACATAAATGTTCTTTAGGCATCCAAACAAGTGATTGGAGAGGATCTGTAATCAATTCATCATCAGATGGCCAAGTTGGTTGTGTTATGGTCTGTATACTTTGTTGTAATTGTTTTAAACTTGGTTTCACACTTTTAATTTGGCCAGCCATTAAATAATGACATACTTGTAAAACTAAGAAAAAGATTTTCAAATATTCTTTTTGATGTTGATTTCCTTGCCACGCTTCCACTAACATAGAAGCTTGTTGCAATAATGGATGAACTTCTTGAAATCTTTTAGCGATTAGTAAAAGCTGTAAATAATAATAAGATGACAATCATGAACAAGAAGTGATTATCATCAATAATGAATGAATTTATTATATAAGTACATACCATTCCTTTACTAAGAAGAAATAATACTCTTGTATAATGTGCCATTGCATACTCAGCATAATCTACACCAAATCCTAATAAACTACATGCAGATTGATAATCCTTTTCTGATGCATGAATTTGCTGTAAACAAAAATAGAGAAATAAAAATTATCAGGATTTGCAAAAACTTCTAAAAAAAAAACAAATCAAACTATTTTTTTACTCACCGCTAATTGGAAAATTAGTCGACAATGCCAATAAACACTGGTATTTGAAAGTTCTATTGCTTTTCGTAGAATTGGTTTTGCTGAACTTGACTGGCCTTGTTCTTCACGTATGAAAAAAAATCGGGATAAATATGAAAATAAAAAATAACCAATATATAATAACGACTGTACATACCTTCATACAATGCAGCCAGCATACTTGCTGCTTCAAACTTGACATCGTCAAAATTTGTGATAGTTTGAGATAGGTACCACTATTTATATAAAATTATAACAATTATTGATGAATACAACAAAACCTTTTCATTATAAAATAATGTACATTAAAAAGTACTTACAGCTTGCTCTAAATGATTTTTTGCTAAATCTGTATTTTTAGTATGAGCTACAAGAATATTTCCTAATTGTAAATGAGTTCTAGCTTCAACTCTAGCTGGTGGCTGTAATAATAAAAAGAATATTGAATATCAACATTACAATTTGAAGAAATTATAATTCAATATCTCAAACATTACCTTAAACTCAAACACAGCTTGTAAACACTGAATACAACACTTGATATTTGGAGGAGTTGAAGTTCTAAAATGTTCTCTATATATAAGAAATATTAAATCAAAAACATTAACTTGAAACTTTAAATGAACTTATATTTTAATTTTATATTCAACATTACCCAATTCCTAACAATGATAAATACCAAGAATCTTGACTTGAGGCCATTTTATTATTATTACGTCAGCTGTCAAAATTCACAAAGTTTGTTTACGTCTTTTATAACACTTAAATCTCAACAACAAAAACTACGTTTCAGCTACATTTTTAACAAATTGAAAACACTATATATAACAAATTAATACACTAATTTATACCGTTTACTAAGTAGTAGTAGTTGAATTGACATTTAAAGTTTTTTTTACTGAAGAAATTAAAATTTTTTAGTATCGTTTTTAAATAGTGCGGGTTCGTCAACACTTTTATCTCATCGCTCTTTTTTTCGAAAATGTCAATAAATAAAAAATCTCATAAAGTTCAAGACAATCAAATACTTTAGTTGTTTCAATTGTGAATTGATGGTGTTGGTGTGTATTTCTTTTTAAAATCTGTTGATTACACATTACAAGCTGAAAGTTTGACGTAACTAACAAAAGAGTCGAATGAACTGTGTATAAGTTAAGAGTTACTTCTTCTGCGCTTTCCAATGTTCACAATATTACTCTACAGATGACGGCATCTTCTATCTTATTCAATGTGAAAGAAACGAAAGGCTCAACAACAATAATAGCAAAAAAACAAAGAGGTAAAGAATCTTTAGTAAAGATTGATTATTAAACTTCATTTTGTGTTGTGTCAAGCATTTAAACTAAACCGTGATTTGTGTTTTTATTCCATTCCAACAGAACATTAATGAAATCTACTCAAGTGTCAATGAAATCGTTTCTGGAAAATATCATTACCACGTGCCACGTGCTAAATACATTGAGGCCTCTTTTTTACAATATCATCTATCTGTCTGTCATTATCAAATTGTGGAAAAGGATTTAATCATGTAAGTAATTAATTAAAGATTTCAATTTTGTATTAAATGATGACAATATGGTTTAGGTCACTTTATAGGTTCTAAAGTTTTATTAGCCTTAAAAAGTTTACATGTACAAAATTCTTGGAATATCTAATAATAAGAAAAAGTAGTAGTGGAGAAGGAAATAGAATATACTTGCTTACTTACTTAGAAATGGTAGACGAGATATGTACATAACATCTCAAAAACCATACAAGTATATGTAATAGAAAAAAGAGATCAATAAAAAGGCAAGCAAGTCAGCAGAATCAAAAGACAAGACAGCCTCTTCTTCTTCTTCTTACTCCTCATAGGAACTAAGGAAGATTACACAAAGTTCAAGAAGTGTATTTATAATGAATAGTAACAAAAAGTCGGTATTATTGCTAAACTTGTGTATGAAACTGAAATTTAAAGAAAAAACAATCTGTAATAGAAATGAGAGAATTTGAAACTATTTTTAGTAATTAAATGCATGCAATTTCATTCTCAATTCACATAACATTGAGGATGGTGAGGAGTAGAAGGAAAACGAGCCAAGAGGAAACAAAACATTCCACGTCATCCTCTTTCTTCATCATTCTCTCTTGCGTAACCCATAAACTAATACGTCTCTTTCAAACTGTAGGTAGTCATTTTTTGTACAAAATTTGATGATTTTTTTCTAAAAAAAATTGGGAAAAGCAAAGGGAAAGCATGTGTTGCATTTATATAATAATAGTTAGGCTTCTAACTATATCTTTATATGGCAAGGCCGTTCGTTGCACTTCACTCTTACTCTCTTCTCTCTCTGTATATATAAATGCACTTGTGGAGGCTTCTTTACTTTGCTTGCCAGCCAACTCTAGAAACTAACAACGTTGTTGAGCTAGTATTACCACCACCATCAACTCAAGTTGAGTTACTCAACTCAACCCAGCAGTTGTATTCACTAGCAAGTAGTAATAGTACCACAGTATGCATACAACACTAGTGTGCCAGTCTTGCCAGTGACTGTGCTGTAATATTCAATAATTCTATGTCGTAAGCTCAAAAAACCTAAAGCTATATGGATGAAAGTAAATGTACTAAGCCATAGTAAAAAAGAGGTTTAGTAGAAGTAACATGAACACAGGAGATACGCGTTCTATATTTTTGGTTCTAGGTCAGGTCTCTTCTTCTTCTTCTTCCTTGCTACTAGGAATTTTCTCTCTTTCTCTCTCGACTGTTACGTTACCCTTTCTCCAGAGTAGTGAAAAGCTTTGAACTTGAATATAATTTTTGATGATATGATATTATTCTTGAGTAAAAAAAGTAACGAAGAAAATGCTAATATCTTTGTTTATCTCATTATTTTTTTTTCAGATTCCATCTGGTGGTGGTATACAATAAGATGTCATTATATACCTTACTTAGTCAAGCAAGAGGATAATAAGAGAGAGAGAGAGAGAATAGCCATGTTGTTATTGATGTTGATGATGATGACGTGTACTCTATAATGTTTGTAAGTGGATGATTTTAAAAAGTTTTAATACGCAAGTACAAGTACATAATAATATTATATTGGTATCTATCTATCTGTGTTCTGTATATTAGACAAGAAGGAGTGATAGGGCAGAATTTGTAACTGTAACAAAAAGTAAGAGAAATAGAAGTGAGTGGATGTGAATATAAGCTTTTTTTGAAGAGATTGAAGAAGAAGATGAGATGAGACATTATAACATTGAAGCGACAACATAGTGACAGATGTGGTGATTCTTTTTGGTATGATGGGAAATGGCGATATATAAAAGTTGAAAATAAGAATTGCTACACAAGAAAACAAACGAAGCTGTTGGGGGGATATCTAAATCTAAGAGAAAAAGAGAGAGAAGAACATTATAATCCTTTTGGTATCCAAAGTAAACTTCTTCTTCTTCTTGTTCAACATAAAACGTCTTCTTATGGTGTATGAGAACAACGACGACGACGACGATATCCAGGGAGAGGCAAAAAGGAAATAGAGGGATGTGAAGTGAAGAATTTTGAGAAACCAATAGGATAGCGAGCTGAGAATAATTAATTATTGCAAGAGTTCTCGCTACAACAGTCGTGGGTAAAAACTCATGTAATCCGAGTCCGTGGCAGCCTTTGCTATTGTGGCATCATTCTCTTGTTGTGTGTGATGTGGGTTGTGCCCTGGCTTGCTGTATATGAGTTGAGTTGAGAGAGAAGTGAGGTATCAATGCTCTCCTGCTTCTGGCTTGTCTCGTCGTCGGAAGAACTTACTATTACTACACGGGAATAATACATACATATATAAACTCAATACGAGAGCATTTCTGGTGTGACTGAATACGTGAAATTGTGAAACCAAACCAAAACCTAGGCTACTACTACTTACTAGCCCTAACCAAAGTTGAAGTAGAGAAAGAGAGAAGAAGAGAGAGCATAGTTTCAATTCCAGCATCGAGCATTCAAGCCTTCTACTAATATTCTTTTTTTTCTCTTTAGCTAGCTCCTTTTTACAACTACTCAACTCAAACTCACTCTAGAAAACTTTATACTATATACTAGGGGACTCAGGGAAGACGCCAAGACCATTGACTCGCCATATTGAGCATCCCAATCTCCCTCATCAAAAACCTTTAGTTCTCAAAAGCAGTAGTAGTCTCTATGTCCATCATATACACACCGCTTTTTGATGATGACTATACTACATCAGTAAAAAATTAAAACAAAAATTAAAACAAAATTAATTATTATATCAATTCAAAATATATAGATACAGTGTGTAGTTTAATTGTTTGGAACTCAGTTACATAATACTACATATATATATATATATATATGTGAATTAGTTTCTGTTTATAATATTGTTGTGTTTGGTGACAGTGACAGTTGGGTTGTTGTTTGGATCATCATGATCATGTTAAAGTAAAAAGTTCACGAGGTCAATCAATTCTCTTCTTGTCAACTGGTGCATATATATTTATATATATTCAAAGTGAGTGATTGCTCATCATCATCATCATCTTGATTCTTTTTTCTCTTTCTCTCTGTCTCCAGAGGTGCTTAACACGTCAAGTAAGTATTTTTTTATTCTTTGAATAATATAATTAGTTACGTAATAGTATTTAATTTTTGAATCAATATGTATGTCCAATCAATTTCAATATAATTATATTCTTTTTTGATATTATGTAGCAATTGTTTTAAGTTTTAAGTGTATAGTACCGGATGGATTCTATTAATTTAGATTGAAAAGAATATATAATAATAATATGTATAACGGAAATATTTAATTAATTTTGTGAAATCAGGAGAGTGTATATTATATATGTAACAATGGAATTTACATTCTGTTCAGGTCGTTCTCTTGTTGTTCTTCTTATCTGGGTCGGGGTTTAAATTGTTTGGTGGTGGTGGTTGGTTCATATGGTATGAGACTTATTTATTCTTCGTTCTAATACTGTTAATAATAATGGTGTTCTCTGCTCTGCCTAAAATAACAATTAACATATAACTAAAGAAGAGTGCATTTCTTCTTTCTTTCTTAAATACATCATCATCATTTCTTCTATATTTAGTACAATTTTCTATGATGTCAAATGTCATATTGACATTTTCTCTCTTTTTCTGTTTTTGCCTCTTGTGTATTTATCTATCTCTCTCTTCTTCTTCTTCTTCTTCTTCTTCTTCATCTGCCTCTTGTCTTTTGCACTTGAGCATTTGAATTGCATTTGGGAGAATTTATACTTATACATACATACAGTTTCTCTTTTCTATTTTATATACATACATATTATATCTTTCTCTCTCTCTGTCTTTTATGTTGTTAGTATTGTGATGTGAGTTGAGTACTTTTTGCTCCAGAGGGGTCGATTCGTTTGTCCGGGAACCTTTCTCTCCCGTAATTCCCGTATACAAGTTTTTAGTAGTCATTCCAAGTCACACAGAGTGTTGTGTATGTATTATATGTAGTAGTATAGTTAGTCGTCGTCATCGTCTTTGTCGACGGAAGCAAAAGAGAAGAAGACGAGAATGAGAAGCAGGCAGAGTTCTGGAAGAGAAAGAGAGAGAGAAAAAAATATATATATACCCGAGAAAGGAATCAAATCAATATTAGTATATATATATATATGTTGCCACTTCATGTATGTATTATTATTATACGGCTAGTTATATTCAGAAAGAAGCACTCTTTATGAACTTAGCATTTTAATCTAAGGTTGCTCTTTTAATGGCACTCTGATTATTTGGTCATTTCAACATTATTCAACAATAAGATCAGGACTACAGAATTTAAAAAAGAATATGTATGTGGGTTGTTTGTTAATTAATGGATGTCAAGAATTAAGGTGCGACCTATTATATATTACGCATTCTCACACACAAATAGATAATTGTAATTATATGTGAGTAAATAAATTAGAACATTGTTAGACATCAACTTGATAATGATAACAACCATCATGATGGTATTTTATATAGGCAATGAGCCAGATATAGAAAATCCTTTTAGAAGTAGAATTTAGAAACAATAAATGTTGTAGTGCTCGACATTTTTTGGGGAGTAAAGAAGAAACAGAGAGAAGAGATGTAGTTGTTAGATTCTCCGACAACTTTTTTGGGTATATACAAAACATGAATGTGTGTTATAGTTAGTTAGTATGTACAGCATAATTGCCTTTACTTATATATATATATATATATAACTGAGTAGAAGAGATGTAGATATTACATATTATATATCCTTTTTTTCTTCTGTTTCTCTCTCTCTCTCTCTGTTTCTGTGCCTACTTTACTACTAATAATGTCTATATAGTTATAAAAGTTCGAGTTGAGTTGAGAGATGCAGTGTTATAGTTGTACACGAGAAGCAAAAAAAAGGGGAATCGAGTAGTAGGCAGATGGATAGGTTTTCGAGGTGTATAGAGCGCTGTCGAGCAAGGCAATTATTAATGCCAAGTGTATAATAGAGTACAACATTCTAACATATAGAAAAGAAGAAGAGTGGAAAATGAAATGGGATTTTAGGATTCTTCTCTATCTGGTGTGTTATGTGACTTGAATACCCCGAGTGAGGTGTCGTTCGACTCCAATTGAGTCCGCCATTATGATCTCAAAGATCAAATTGAAAATTGTGTGCATGTTGATGATGTTATGATATTTATGCATATTATATACAAAATACTTAGCAATGACTAGAATACAGTATATATATGTTGTAGCTTGTAGGTACATATGACTCAAGTTGTTGTTAAGAGATGAGAGAATTATAATTTGTAAATGTAAATCGTCATATGATGAGTACTTTTGTTTACATGTTATAAGTGACAATACAAAATATGAGTTAGTGAGTACTTTGTAGGATTAATGTCAAAAGGTCAAGTGCTAAGGTTAAGGCTGCTCAAACTCACAACTCACTTACTTGGGATTACTTTTCAAAAATACATATCATTTGCATATTATGGATAAACGTTTCTAATTAATGATAATACAGATGAGTCGTCAAGAGTTTTTTTTTTGTATTTTTTTTTGTTGTAAAAAGTATTATAAAAGTTGCTTGAGGGAAGGAAGGAAAGAGTCAGTCATTTTGTTTCCCTGAAAATGAGCACATTATACACTAGTGCAACACTCACTCACTACTTGCAACTCTAGAATATAAAATCCCTCTTTATACATATATTATAAGGTGTACATACCCTATATATAATAATATTATGTGAGTATATAACCTAACTTCGTGCATTGTACTCAACTTTGTACACTTTTATCTCTCTCTTTCTAGTTCTATTCATATAATGCTGAATTTGCTGACTATTAAACTCTCCTGTCTTGTTGTATATATATATATATATGTATGAGATGAATGATTTGATTGGTGCTGAGTCTCTATATAAAAGCGTTATATGAAACGATTAAAATAAAGTTGCTTGTTGTTTGTTGGGTTGATTTGTATATATATACTCTTCTGAATATGTATGTATATACTTTTTATACTCTTTTCAACTCTGTCATTCTATAATAACCTATAACTCTCTGTTCTTCTAACTACTACTACTACCTAGAACATTACTATAAGCTAAAACATTAAACAGTAAGATACTGTACATATCCTGTGTCTTTTTTTCTATATATATAATATTGCATGCATGCAATGTTTAAGTAAAGTGTTCTTCGGTCGGTCTGCTATCTTTTTGTAACTATGAGTTGACGCGATGGGCTTTTTTTGGGTTTAGTTAGTATAAGAGAAGAAGAAGGAGGAATAAATATAATTGTGTATTGTGCTTGTTGTACAACATTTAGTATACTCTGTGTTTTTGTATGTGAGCTATGTACAGATTAATTATTAACTCGTGATTTTCTTTTTTTTCTCTTCTGTGCTCTCTTTTCCTATAGAATGGAGGACGTTGTGGATTTAAGTGTCAAGTAAGTAAAATATTAAATATTAAAAATAATTTAAAAATATGTTTTAACTAAAGGTATGAAAGATCATATAGTAGAAGTTAGAAAAAAATTCTACTTGACTTGTCATTCACAATACTGTTAGATATGTACATAGTTTAGACAACAAGAAGATAGAGTGAGTATAACAAAATAAATGGCGGTTTAGGTATATATATAAAATTCTAATTGGAAAATATCATATCATATCGACTCAAAACAGCAGTCGTCAAATCGTCATTACTACATGGCGCTTCCAATAAACTTCCATGATATGATATTAGTTACAAAAAAGAAGAGAGAGATAGAGAACAAGAAATTTTGCTTGGGTGAGGTTTCTGCCTGGTTGCATGTATTACTTAAGTTTTAGAGCTAGATGTGAGGGATTGAGATTTTTATCGATTTTTACTGTTTGTGCTACACTTTGCATTAGCACAAGTATGTAGTACTACTATGTGGTTGGTGTACACTTTGAAGAGCAAAGTAAAGTTAGTCTAGTATATTATTATGGTATGGCTAGCTAGTAGTTTTATATAGGTAGAATGTATCTGTAATTTCTATTTGTCGCTTTTCGGGGATATGCGTACAAAGTTCTGTGTTTAAGAAGAAATGTCAAGTCAGAAGAGAGCTAGAGTAGAGAGAGAGAGAGAATATGCGACGTCAGACTAACTTTGATATATATAGCATATCATATAATAGGTAGAATAGAATATATATATATATATATATAGATAAAAGAGATACTAAAACTAATAACATATAATGGAAAAGAATGAACTACAATGAGCTTTTAGTGTAGGATAGAGAGAAAGTACACGTCATCATCATCAAGTGATAATTATGTTGGATTTGAGAGTGCGATACCGTATGCTTCATATATTATATTTTAATAATGGCTGAAAACTCTCGCCAAAACGTAGACTTCTTTTTGATTACTTTTATTTTTTTAAATTGATTATCAACAATCTATCTGTCTTATTATTTTGAGCGTAAGTTATAAGTTGTAAGTAGTGATAGTTTGTGCACATGGCAAGTCAAGTGTCTATCATTATAATAATATAATAATACTAATGTTTTGATTTGATTTTGTTTTTTTTTTAGAAAAGAAAGTCCAGCACAAACTCCAACTTTACCCTCACCAAGAAATCAACAAGCTGATATTTTATTTCCAGATGCAAGTGTATTAGGCAATCCTTTACTTAATTTACAAGGAATTCCTGGACTTAACCTTCCATTATTACCATTGCCTGTTATACCTGGACTTGCAAGTATTCCACAAGTTCAAGTACCACATGATTTGAGTAGACTTGTGAGTATGCTCCGTGAGCGAGAAAAGGACGAAACAGGAAGTACAAGTAGTAGAAGTTCATCTGGAATTCAAACACCATCATTACCAACAGGAATTACACCACCTTTACCATTACAAATTTCTAATTTATTAGGAGCAACTAATCAACATCAACAAGCACCAAATCATCTTACTTTGAGTAGAACACCCGGATCATCTAATCCAATGAAGAGAAAGAAAGAACATCATCATCATCATCCTCAAGAGAGGAATAATAGTAGTAATAATAATGGTGGTGTTGGTGGTAATAGAAATAGTAATCATCAACAAGGAGGTCCAGTCAGAAGAAGTTTAAGACCTCGTGTTGAACGTAGTTATGCTGAAAGTCCTGGTATGTATTTTATTCATTTTATTTTATAATTTTAATTCAGATACCTTTGCTAAAAGTTTTTTTTCTTTACAGATATTGTTGTCGACTATGAAGATGACCCACCTAAAGTTAATGGAATTAATGATATGAATGGAAATGGTTATGATGATGAATCTGACAGTGAATGTGGTGAAATGCCACCATTACCAATAACAAAAGAATTAACTCCTGAAGAAATGAAAGAACGTGAAAGAATTTTACTCAAACTTAGAGGAAAATTGAGAAATGAAGAAATGAAATTAGTTCTTCTTAAAAAATTACAACAGTCTCAACAAATGAAGGAAAATGTTTGTATTCAACCATCATCACAAGTGAATCTCACAAATAATTCTAATAGTAATAGTGGATCATCAGCTCATCATAATAATAATTCCTCTTCAAATTCTATGAGTGGATTACCACAACAATTATCTCACCATCAACAACAACAAGCTCATCATCTTCAAACTCTACAGAATTTGCAAAATTTACAAAATCTAAGTGCACATGGGCTTAATGTACCAAATGTTAAAGGAAGATCTTCACCTAAATTACCACCAAATAGTAATCATATAAATGCTAATAACGCATTGAATAATTTAGCACATTTGGGTCTTGGTGCATTAGCTGGAAGTCCACATCTTGCGGGCCTGGTTGCTCCAGCTTTACAAAACGCTAGAAATGCTCACCAAAATAATCATCATCATTCTTCTTCTTCAAGTAAAAATTCATCATCTTCTAAAGTACCTTCTTTACTTAAAGGGGTAAGTAATCATAAAGTAAGTTTTATAAAAGTCAGTCACTTTTGTATATATTTCAATAAATGTTAATCTTTTATTATAATACATTTTACAGCAACCTCCACCAGCTAGAAGTTCTTCAGGTTTACATCATATTCAACCTCCTCCTCCACCATTACTAATGGCACCAAATCGTTCTTCTTCTGGATCTATACCGCAACATCTTTTAATGGCACAACAATCATTATTAAGAGGTGGAAGAGGTTCAAATGCTGCTGCAAATATGATGATGAACTTTTCTAATCCACCTGGTGCTGTCCCTCCACCAACAATTTCAGGCTCTGGTGACAAATACGATAGACCTAAAGAAGCTCACATGGGATCTAATTCAAATTCTCAAGCTCAGGTAAAGAAAGTAAAACCTATAGTTTTTTTACATTCATTCACAACTCACATAATTACACTCTTACTTTTAAGAAATACACACTAAAATCTTTTCAGAATCACTTGTTTTTAAATTCACTTTATATGACGCACATGAAAAATATTTCACTACTATTATAAACTATTTATAGGCAGACAATTAAAACAACACAAAAATATCTTTTTATATATCTATGTTTGCTGATGTAACTTGATTTCATTATTGATTACAATATCATATTCTTTGTGTGTCATTCTTTCATTTTTAATTACTACTACTACTACTAACAACAACAACAGCACCTCAACAGTTCTTCATCTACTACTTTACAAGATGGAAAGAGTATCAATTTAGGTATAGGAGCATCCAGCTCTACTTCAGTTAGTAATAATAGTTCAACATCAGTCATTTCGTCATCAACTACCAATGTTTCTAATGCTAGCGTTGGAGTCCCTTTGGCTCCTACACTAGATCAGGTATGGACAATAAAAAAAGAAAGCCCCGTCTTGTTCTTATTAGATCATGATTTTTATTTTGTAAAATTGTAGTAGTTTTATTTAAAGATAATGAGTTTTTTATTTTATTATTATTGATTATTCTAAAGAGAGAGATAGAGAAATTAGTATTTTTATGGGAATGCTCTCAAAGTATATATAGAATCATAGAATAAGTTTTTAGCACGTAAATGACATAAATTTTTTTTTGCAGTTTTGCATGGCTTTTGTAATATAGTAAAGTAATAACAAAAAATAATTGTCTGCCTGTTTGTTTATGTTTTATATTATTCATTACTTGTACTTATTTCCTATTAAAATTAATTTATTATTTTTTCTTCTTTTAATTCTTAAAATAATAGGCTGAAAGAAGACATCGACTTGGATTAGCTGCTGCAGCAGCTGTTGTTGAAGATACAGAAACACCAGCTCAAAGGCAACAAGCAGCAAAATTGGCATTAAGAAAACAATTGGAAAAGACATTATTACAAATTCCACCTCCAAAGCATCCACCTCCAGAAATGAATTTTATTCCAAATCCATCAAATATGGAATTTTTAGCTCTTGTTGGTTTAGAGTTTGTTGTTGACTACATTACCAAAGATCCAAACCAAATTCAATTGGCACCAGAAGCATTCGTTTGCTCCCAGTGTAAAACAGATTTCTCATGTACTTGGAAGTGGGACAAAAATGAGAAAGGTAAGAAAAAAAGATAGATAGTATATATTTTATTTTTACAAAATAATAATACCCACAAGAAATTAACTTGTATACGGTGGTTGGTTCTCAATCCAGTTCGTATTTTCAAGTTGACGACTTGTGGAAAATTAAAGTAGTTTCTAAAGTTTGGGCTCACGTGCAACAAATTTTTTTTGTACTACATCATATGAGTCAGAATAGTGAAACTTACACAGACAATCTTTTTATATATAATTCTAAAATCAACAACAATGTTGACATTTAAAGGATAATATATATTATTTATTAAAAATTTTTATTATTATTTTTTTCCAGGCAAAGTGATATGTGAGCAATGTGTCACATCTAATGTGAAAAAGGCATTGAAAGCTGAGCATACAAATAGGCTCAAGACAGCATTTGTGAAAGCTTTACAACAAGAACAAGAAATTGAAGCAAGATTGAGTTCTGGTGGCTCATTAAATGATCTTGGAGTTGGAAGTGGAAATGGTAATAATAGAAATGGTTCAACGCCATCTCCATCATCTGGTGATAGAAATTCTCCACAAGTTGCCTCATCAGGAAGAAATCGAACACCAACTCAATCTCCAGGGCTTAGTGGACTTTCTAATTTACAACTCCCATTACCATTAGCTTTACCATTAAGTAACAGAGATAGAGATTCATCATCATCTGGTAATAATAATAATAATAATGGTAGAGATAATCACCAAAAAGAAAGAGAACGTGAGCAAAGAGAAAGAGATAGAGAAAGTCATCAAAGAGATAGAGAACGTGAACGTGAAGCTTTACATATGCAAAGAGAATCTGTTCGTGAATTTCAACGTGAGTTACAAAGAGAAAGAGAACGTGAACAACAACGTGAGCATAGAGAAAGAGAAAGAGAGAGAGAGCGTGAACAAAGGGAATTGGAACATCAACAACGTATTGCTCAAGCAGCTCTCGCTGAAATGGAACAACAACATCAACAACAAAGAGAGCAACAAAGGGAACAACAACAACATCATAGAGAAAGAGTTAGAGAAGGACGAGGTAGAGAAAGAGCTCCACAAGGTAAGGACAAAGATTTTAATAGTTAAAAAAAATGTATATACTCGTATGTAAATAATTTCATATTCTTTTTTTAGTGAGAGATACACCTTCACATGCTCATAATCTTTCACATCAATTAAGACATGAAATTCAACAAGCATCAGTAGCTTTACAACATGCTCAAGAGGCAGCCCAATTGGCACAAGCAGCCCATCAACTTCAACAACAACCAGCTCATTCTTCAAGTAGTCGATCTAGTAAAGGAAATAGTTCAAAGGTAAATTATATGTCAGGCAGTTCTACATCATCATCTTCACATCCATCTTCTCATCAAGCATCAATTAGGGACTCAAATTCAACACTCAATTTCATTCTTGGTCAAAGTTTAAGTCAAAATCAAAGTCATGGTTTGAACCTTGCTAATCTTGGTCTTGGGATTAGTGGAGGTAGTAGTAGAGAAAGTCATCATAGTCAAAGTGGTCAAACTTCTTCATCTCAACAACAACAATCATCCACCTCCTCTTCTTCTCGAAGAAGTCATCAGTCTGGTGCTTCTTCTAGCAGAAATTCTAATCAGAGTCAAAGTCAGAATCAAAATCAAGCTGCCATGAATCAAGCACAAAGTGTTCTTGAGCAATATAATCAACAGTTAAAACAAAGTGTACGTGAGAATAAAAAAAAAAACATTTTGTTCAATTGGCACTTTTCCCTTCAACAACAAAACAATTTTCCTATTTTCTTCTTTACCTTTTTTTTAAAAAAAAAACAATAAAATCCTTGAAAAAAAGTTCCCAATTTTTCTTCTCACTTATACTGCATGAGAGTAGTAGTATTATTATTATGATATATTATGTATGCACAGTACACTTTGTCTAATTTTCATTTTGCACTTTATATTATATATATAATACACCAATAATTACTAGTAGATATTTATAGTAGTAAAGATTTATTATCATTCATGGATTGCTTATTATCCCTGACTTTGGTTCACTTTCTTATAATTGTTTGTTGAGTTTTATATTATATTTATTGCTCTGATGTGAGTGTGGCATTTGTTGATGATGATATAATATCTATCTAATGCAACATATATTTTAATTTGAAAAATAATTTCATTTCTCAAATCATTTTTATATTATTTAGAGCCTTCTAAAACAGATGACAAAACAACAAAGAATGGATGCAGAAGCTGCTGCGAAATTAGCAAGTGCAATGGGTATGACAAGTGGTGGAAATCAAGCTGGACTATCTGCCGTTGCAGCCGCCGCTGCTTTGCAAGCTGCTCATCAACAAATGCTTCGTATGCCTACTAATCACTCACCACAATTACCAGCTCATTTATTACCTTTTTCACCGTTATTATATCCATATCAAATGGCAATGGCACAGGTAATAATTATTATTGTACATAATATAAGTAGTACATGTAGAGTATGAGTATTATTGTACACATTTCTAATATATTTTTTCTTGTTTGTGATTATATTTTTTAGGCTGCTAGTGGAAAACCAGTTACACCGAGTAGTTTAGCAGAGTTGCAAAGACAAGCTGAGAATCTTCAACAACTTCAACGACAATATCTCTTGGATATGATTCCAAATTCTAGAAATCTACCACAAAATTGGAAGAGTTAGACTAATAAAATGACGAATAATATAATAAAAAGAATTTCCTGTATTCCGTGTCAATAATGTATTAATTTTTTCAGGTGTATACTATTTAAAAATAATTACAGTAAGTAATATGTGTAAAATGTAGTTTAACTAATATTATAATAACGATGTACAATATGATTATTATATACTTATCGCACTTATTATAAGAATAAGGAAATTCCCTTTTTAAAAATAATTATTTATGTAGGACTGCCTCTATTATTCGATTTTTTTAGTCTTTCAAACTTTCGATTTAGAATAAACAGCATCAAATCAAATGTACTGTTTTTTTAAATCTTTGTTTCTGTTAAGTTATTGGATCATGATAAGTAAATGGTACGTACACGTTCATTGAGACACAATTAATTGTTAATGTTAAAACGCTTTTTTAAATGTACACAATGCACATTGTAATTTGTGTTTGTGACCATCAAAGTTCCTTTATTTTTACAAATTGATTGAAGATATTAGGATATTCCAATAAATATGAATATATAGTGAGTAAAAGAAGATTGAAGATTCCAAAGATTATCTCTATATATACTAAGCAATCTTTTGAAAAAAATTCCTGTGCAAGCAAACATCACTGTATACTATACTACACTCTACTACTAATTCTAACTTCTGTTTTCATTAAAATATATAATAAGAAAATATTATATTACTATACTGTATCAATATTGTATACGTAATAATAGATATATATATATATATAAACAGGGCTTTTGATGATGATATAGAATTGAGAATTTTTTTACTGAGTGAGAAGTACGAATAAAATGATCAGCAATATGATAGCGATAATGTTATGCAATATAATTAATAATGTTATGATGATGTACATACACAATGTACGTATGTAAATGTTACCAAAAAAATGTAAAAAAAGTTCTACATGTGAGTCAAACATTTTATTAACTGAGAAAAATTCTTACGAAAGTATTAGTGGAAAGGGGTATATTGTTTTAATTATTGCATGATATTGGTCAGAATAATAAAATGAACAAAAGTTCTTTTAATTAATTACAAAGAATGCAGCAATGACACGACAGAAGATCTAGTCGGTTTTAAGGCCAAGAGGTGCAAAGTTATTACAAAAATATTTATGTGTGAATATTATAATAAAAAGCTCTGATGATTTTGTATGTTATATAATATAGCTTCTAGTTTATTTAGGAACGTCTTAGAATTTAGATATACTATTTAAAACTATATAATAAAAAATGTACTATTACAATTACAATATATTATAGTACGACGTTTTTGTTACATCTTATATAAAAATGCATATTGATGCTAATGCTAAAATTGTTGAGAAAACAAAATAATAAATATCAAAATCCAAACACACAAAACAAAACAAAAAACGAAGACAAAAGCTACCTAATTATATTCTACTTATTTGAGAAATAAAAGTGGTAATAAACCAAGTTAATAATTTGCAGAAATAAGAAACCTTATTGATTTATTGAACTTTTTTCATATACAAAGGCAACAACAAGAAGAAGGCTTTCATAATATTTAATAAATAATTCATAAATACGGTATTACATGTATTTTGCGAATTT
Source organism: Oncopodura yosiiana (assembly GCA_009869805.1). Classification (NCBI taxonomy): domain Eukaryota; kingdom Metazoa; phylum Arthropoda; class Collembola; order Entomobryomorpha; family Oncopoduridae; genus Oncopodura; species Oncopodura yosiiana. The sequence goes on from VCNE01002935.1 coordinate 20,852, forward strand.
TCTACTATCCAGTGCTTTTTAAAATATATATGTTTATTTACTATACAAAAAATAAATAGAGTTGGTTTAGCAGCTCAGAGCTTTCTATTGTGACATAGGTTCAAGTTGTATTGATGTTTCTGTTGATTGATTTGGTTGTGGGAGTGGTTCATTGTCTTGTAATTTGAGTTCTTTGACAATTGGTACATTATTTTTTGATGTATTCCATGATTGAAATGCTTCCTTTTCCTCTTTCAGTTCTTTTTGCATACGATTGTACTCATCAATTTCAAATTGATATTTTGGTGACGTAATACCAAGATGATAAGCAAATGTTTCTCCAAGACCATCAAGAAAATTTAATGTTTTACTTCCAGTAGATTTTGTATGATATTTAAGCCAATGTGTCCAAGATTTCTATATTTAAGAAAGAATTAATATATAGTAATTATGCCTGTTATATGATTAAAAAGGATAAATAAACATATTGAATCTGAAGCTTACTGGATCATTGTCTTGAGGTGCACAACTTTCTAATCCGTTAGGAGCACAGGTCTTTTTAATTGTTGAGTCGTTATCATCGTCTTCTGTATTAGAGTCATATTCTTCAATGGTACCATCTGAAAAATGAAGAATACGCTTTGGTTTCCTACAATTTGTCTTTTGCTTTAATGTTTCAGCTAATTTGACATCGTCTAAATCTATCGTTTGCTGCTGTTTGTCGATTTCGACCTGTAAACAGAGAGAGAGAGCAAATTAGTAGTTCCCACATTAGTTTTAGTGGTTAAACTTTAGGTTATATCACATACCTCGTTATTATCTATTGCAGACATGTTTTTTAGTTTGTTTGTGCTAAATAACACAAAGTTTTCTGACAAAACTAGAACTCTATAGACTGTTTTGTTAAAAGAGTCACGTAAAACTTCTTTAGCTTTTTGAGACACGGAGATTCTTAAATGTCAAAGTCAATATGAGACACAATCTGCCTTCAATTAAAAATTTAGATGAGTTATAAAGGTAGTAACATGAAATTCATGTCTATTGTCTAATTATTAATTCAATAAATGTTCTTACAATACAGAGAGTTTTCTCTTAGTATAGTGCACTGCTGACTCATTAATTTAATCTGATAGGCATTTCAAGGACGAATTTGTGTATACTATATCACTAAGCCCCACTAATGTACACAACGAAGAATGTTATGCAAAAAAGATTATTATTGTTTTATGTTAAAAGCCAAACTGACATTTCAGCATAAAAATCGTTGTTTTGTTAGCAAAAGAAACCCGAAAGGAACTGACATAGAACAGGAAATAGAAAATGAATTTATCGTTGTCCTATTTCGTTTTTTTTGTTCAATTATCCTCATACATCTTGATATTGAGTGCGTGCATGTTTTCCTGAAATGTACATATAAATTACATACTGTTATTGCTTTGAAAATAGATTTTGCACGTAGTACTTTAGCATGACTGAGGTAAATGGCCAAAATGTAGAGCATATATAATATCAATCAATGCAAATCAAATATATTAGAAATTAGCAAATATATAAATATCCTATTGTGTTTTCAGCTTTATTTGAACCTGTATATCATGTAATTTACATCAAGACGAATTTTTTTTGTTATAAATAAATACAGGTATATATAAAAGAAAAAAGTTACAAAGTTTTAATATAAATTTTTCAACTTCTTTTAGATTATTAGAAGAGAAGGCGAGTTTTTTCTATTCTCAGGCAGCCCCAAAAAATGACTGTTAGATAGAATTTTTTAATTATTTTTAATAAATACTAGCACTCTTTAACTGTTCGGAAACAAAGACGAAACGACAAACAAGACTTAACACAGGATAAGTAATTTAGCAATTTAGTTACATGCAGATCAAATTGTGTTTCTATTACAAACTTGTACAGAAATGGTATATAATAATATAGTTACACGATAGACATTTAAAACCCAACTTTTTACAGACTGTATAATATAAAGGGCCATAAATTGTTACAAATTTTTAAAGATAAAATAATTTAAGGTAAATATAGTTCAACGTAACTTTTCAACAAAATTTGATAGGAATGGAATGTAAAACTGGCAGAATATCTTCATTTTCCACAAGGAAAAAGTCATGAAACACTTTGAGCATATTGACCTGAAAAAATAAATATGATTTTTATACTGTAAGTTTAATCAGTTAAAAAAAGACTTACAGTTGAACCACTGCTACAAGAAAACACGACATTATTGCCAATTGTATCCAACAAATAGATAATTTCCAAATATTTTCTAATGAAATTTTCAGTACAACTTTCTCCAGAGTAAGCTTCTTCAAGTCCACTTTCTTGTAGCTGTAAATCAAATCTATGTACAAAGAAGTAAAAACAATAAATAAGATATTATTGTATTTTAATCTTGAAAAATGGGATTGTATTTTAGTAGCTTACTTATCCTGAAGAAACTTAAAAATTTCATCAGCATCCAATGAAAGTGATGTATTTTCAAATACAACAGCTATTGAGCCCCATAACCAAGTTAAATTATATGTTTCAATTAGTTGACTAACTGCAAAGATTATTGGGAAAGGATCATCAAACATATCAATTGATGATTTGAGAATCAATTTCTTATGATTAACAGCTTCTTTAATACGAATACGAGATAACATAAATTTTTCAGAGTTGTATGTTTTCTTAATTCTCAAATATGAATCTCTTGCTTTATGATTTTCTGGTAGCGATGTATCTTCTTCAGGCATAACCAAAGAACTAGGTTGTGACTCTTCACTTCCACTTGCATCATCTGTAATGTCACTAAAGTTTCTGTAATAACAATGCAACATAAAAAAATGAATAATAATTAGACAATTCGAGTAAAATAAAATTAGAATTCCTCTCTTACAAATTGCGAACACCAAGTACTAGAGAAACAGGCGCTAAGTTATCCGTGGCAGCAATATGATTATTATTTTTAAGTGGCGTTGAAGAGACTTCTGATTGAACAAGAGTTTCATCCAACTCATCAAACTGTATAGACAAAGATGGAAATGAATTGTCATTAGTCTCATTAGTTCCTGCAGCAGCTACTTCAGAAACTAAATATGTTTCACGGCGACAAATTGGTGAATTGGTGACTTGAGTTAAAAACTATATAATAAAAAAATTACCAATTATTATAGCTACAAAGTTTTTTCTTAAAATGGTCTGACACGTACCTTATTTTCTTCTTCAACTAAAAAAGTTTCCCGACGATCAACAACTTCTTCTTTTTCAGGTGGTACTGTTACATTCATCGTTTGTTCTGCAAAAGTGCTTGAAAACATTACAGATGTAATATCAAATCCTTTACCAGCAGGAGTAATTGGAAAAGCAAATGATTCTAATTTAGCTAAAATAGATTCTTCTGATGGTGAACGAGACTCTAGTGGTGTTGAATATTCACTATTATTAGTAGAAGAACCAGAAGAACTTCCTCCAGAACCAGAGTCCACTACCACTGTTGGCTTCAATCGATCACTAAAGTTTGGACTCTTTGGAACAGTCATAGTAGCTTTGAGTGACTCTAGTCGACTTTCCTATATTGTACATGTCACATATATATTTATTTCATTTCTTCCTAAACTACCAAAAGTCTATAAGTGGTTATATATAATACCTTTATTGCAACAGAAGTAGCTGGAATAATATTATTAGAAGTAGGAGGTTCAACAAGAGGCTTCTTTACTTTAAAGGTTGCAGACCTTGGTTTTGTTTTTGATTTAGATTGTTCACATTTTCCAATTAAATGAACAGATAATCTTGTTGTAAATATAGTTGTTACTTGCATTATCTCAAATTTATCACCACCTTCTTTTGGAGTCCACGAAATATTCATTTTTAATTGACCACATGCTGGAACAAATAGTTCTGATCCAATACAATTACTTAATTCAAATTCATTTGATGGTCTTTTTGTAATAGTGACCTAAGAATTAGAAGATAAAGATATCAATATAGTAAAGATACAATTAAATAATTTCAATTACCACAACATCACTTTCATTAGGGTTTCTAATTATAAGTTCTCTTGTAGCAGTCTGGCCCAATTTCACGACACCAAAATGAATCTTGGGAGTAGAATTGAAAGAATTTAGTATAAGAAAAGCAGGTGATTTACTTCCTCCACATTCTTCTTGTTGTTTTTGTTGATTTGGTATTTTCTTCGGTGGACTTATCTGAAAATGAGATAGAATACTTGATGTACATAGAAGAAAGCAGTACAATTAAATATATTACCTGAAAATGCAACATTGTATTTCGTTTTTTTTTTGGTTGATAACTTTTGTTTTAAAATACTAGCGAATGTTTGACAACTGACAACTTTCGACTTCAACTCGACTACTGACCGTTACTTTCTTACCCGCCTTCATTGTTTTTGTCTGGAATTGGATTTCAAAAAGTTCCCGTCTGATTATTATGTAATACAGCGGGAGAATTCCTTTTGTATTTACAATTTTGTTGTTGTTGTCGCACATGTAGTTTTGTCATCATTTTTATCATGCAATGCTATTTTATCTTATCAAAATCATTAATCATCTGTGATTTTTAACAATGGAAGTTAACGACGTTATTCCTAATGAAGCAGAGGTCAAGTTGGAGCAAGAAGATATAGTTGTCGAAGATGAAGAACAAAACATTTTTATATCCAATGTCGAAGGAAATATTTCAACATTTCTTGATGAAGAACATGTCAAAACAAAATGTGCCACATGTAACTGTGAACTTTTTTGTAGTTCTCAACCATCAATAATAAAGAACATCTTCAATGTCAATACCTTAACTGGAGAATTAACTCGTACTTCTGTACTTCAAGTTATATATGAAATTTTCAAATTAAAAGAAACCTTTAGCTTTCAACAATCGGATTTAGATCTCACTTTGTGTTCAAAATGTGGTTTTCTTATATCTAATTTGTACAAAATTTATCAAGACTTGAATCAATTAATACATCCAGAGTCAGCAATTTATAAAATAATCAATTATACAAAACAAACAAATTATGATTATAATACTCAAACTAATAATAATATCAATCCATTAGATAATGGTGATGAAGAATCAATACTTCCTTTTCATAATGAAGAAATTGGAGTGTTACAAGAAGCTAATAATCAAGATGAACAGACTGAAGAATTAAGTGGAATACACATAAGTAAGTCAATTAGTCATATATTTTACAACTTTCCTGTCTGATAGACAGTGTCTATGAAATATTTATCTTTGATCTTTGCAGAAGAGATTCAAACTCATCCGATTCTTGAAAAAATAAAAATTGAGACTGAATATAATAATCTTGAAACTGTTGACCACAACCAGACTACTTCTACTCAAAATACTTCTATATCATCAGGTATATATAGTTTTACAATAGTAAAAAGTAAATCATTTGTGATCTGATTTTTGTTACTGTAATATAATATTAAAGAAGCACATTCCTCCTCAATAAGAAGACATAAACGTCAACGGCGTTCAAAATTTACTACACTTGAACAACAATCATCAACTTCAGAAGACGATAGTGACTATGAACCACCAACAAAAGACACTGATGATATTATTTCTGATGATGACGATGAAGACTTTTCAATTCGAAATATCAATAAGAGAAAACTAAACAGAGTAACATTGAAACGGAATGGTAAAACTCCTCCTGTAGCTGCTGCTACACCTGATCTAAAAGTTTTGCCATCAAAAATCTTCAACAGTAGCAATAGTAGCAGTAATGATAGTAATGTATTTCTATCACCTTCATCTTCCAATTCTTCAGCAGATGATACAATGTGTCGAGTTTGTAAAAAGACATTACATTCCCTTGGAGCATTAAAAACTCATGTCATCAATGTTCATCAAAAAACTCGAAATTGTGTAGTCTGTGCAAAATATTTCTATTCTTATCGTCGTCTTGAAAAACATATTAAAACTCATATAGCTACAAAATCAAATTGTTGTATCCAATGTTTTGATAGTTTTACAACTAAAAAATTACTAGAACAACATTTACAATCACATGAAGGTGATCCAAAATCAAAAGCTTGTGAAGACTGTGGCCGTGTTTATACATCCCATTATTATCTTAATTATCATCGTCTAGTGCAACATAAAAAATATGATGCTTACATGTGTTTTGTATGTTCTGCTTTATTTGATAATAAGAAACAACATGACAAACATGTATCTCTTCATGGTCCATTTCAATGTTCAGAATGTGAATTATTTCTTGATATTGGTATGTAACAAAATTTATGCTGTTGTATGTAATATATGTAATTAATTTGTACATACACTTTTTTATAGGTGAATTGAAACTTCATACAGCTTTACTACATCCTAGTAGTAGTTCATCTGTAACCACTATTAGACCTGACTTACCAGGTCTGATAAGTGTAAACGATGTTGTCAATACAGCATGGAAAAGAAATAATGTTATTACTGTTCCAAATATTTTAGTTCCAAATCAAAAGTCAGTAGTTTTAGTTAAAGAAAATCACATTGAGATTTCAAAAAGATTTTCAACAATTGTTGATAATATGGCTAAGAATGCTAAGAAAAAGTAATTTTAATAAGTATCTATTGTTTGGTGTGTGTTCCTTAAAGATTTTATAACTTTTATATTCAGATAAGAACCAAATAAAATTTGTATTGTGTCCATGCTATTTTGATCAATATCAGTAAGTTTATTAAGGCAACTCTATATGTAAATGGCACATGTCATAAACAATAGTAATAGGTGACAAAAATTATTATTTTGGCGTCACAAGATAAATAATTTGATGTGTTTTAGGACTTGTTTCTGGAGTAAATGGTCCAATGCTTTTCACATCCTCTATTTCCAACTGCTCAATATTTGCCCATTGTCCAAAATATTTCTCAATATCTTGTTTATCTACACTACGAGGTGGACCACCGAACTTTGTCTTATCATAACTTAGAGTTTGTAGTAGATATCGGAAAGAGTGATCTATAATTTTCAAGAAGGAATTTTATTTTAGTAAGCATATATACATAGAGATTGATATTCTATAAAACTTACATGATCCATCAGATTTTCTAACACTTCTTTTCATAACTTCTATATATGCATCTCTAGCTTCATACTCGATAGCAATGAATGATGCTCTATCCCAAATATAGTCAAAAGGTCCATACTTTTCTATTTGAGTAGCATAAAAATCTCCAATATAAATTTTAACTCTACTATCCTTAGTTTGATAAATAGATTCTTCTTCATTATAAATAAATCCAAATTCATGTTCCTTTTCTAAAGCATAAATAGCTTCCACGGCACAATCAATTCCAAATACATTATGTCCAAGATTAGCAAGAAGAGCAATATCTCTACTTTTACCACACATTGGAATAAAAAAGTTTGTTGAAACTAGATTACTAGACAAATTACTATTGAATTTTGTAGGATTAAAATTCTCGTCAAATGGTGGAATTTCATAACCAGTTAATTTCTCGTAATGTTTCAATAAAAATATATTTATTTCATTTTTATGCCACCCAGTTTTATTTTCTTGCCACCGTGTTACCCAATAGTCAACATTTTCTTTCCAATTGATTTTTTCACTTTCAGACACACTAGTTGTTAAACTCATGATGATGACACCAAGTAGCTGCTATCACTCTGTGACTTGTGTTAAAGTCTGTTCTAGAATGTCTCAAGTAAAATGTAGTTATTATATTATCATTCATCATATCATAGTGTGAGTCTAACAGAAGTATTTCATTCAATTTAATAGATATTAGCATAATCTGGGCGTAATTAACACTTGAACTCATTACGCCATTTAAATAAGAGTCAGCATTCAAGACATGATTTATTTATATAGCCACATGAACGATAACAGATTCATTTTGATCATAACTTATGAATTTCATAAGGTTTCCAGGGATGAATACCGTCACTGCAGTGTATAGGCTTGCATATTGGTATAAAAATATCCAAAAATTACAAACAAAAACACTACGTAATAATAATGTAACATTCAATATTATAGTAACACCATATCAAATTCTTAGTTCTATTCTTCTGTCAATTTCACACTTTTAAAATAAGAAAGAATGAATGACGTAATGTTATTGTGTATCATGTCGTAAAAAAAGTAATGTGTTTCTGTTTTCATTTTGGAAGAAAAAAATAACATACACATCAACAGCAAGCACATATCTCTCCAGAAATGGATGAACTTCCAAGAAATCATAGTCTAGCTTCATCGTAAACATTTCTATATTACATTTCTCTATGCTTATATATGCAAAATATTGATAACATATAATATATAACTTTATTCTTATATTATGGTTCAGTGTAGATTCACCACACAAGATTCCTATGATGACTACAATGCTGAAAACCACGGTACTCTCAATAGGAGTGAATCTCTTCCATTAGAGACTCAAGTGTCGGAAACATTCTCGTTATGTAAGCGCTTAGTTATTTATTACAATGACAATGACCACATAAATAAATACTTGACTTTTTCTCTAGCCATGATTCCAGGAGTACCAATCTCAGTTTTTATTGAAACAGTTCAAATTGCTGAATCATTAGTTGATGAAAATATTCAAAATGCCATAACATACATAGAAAATATTCAACCTCAGCAATCAGAAAGCTGTCCAGAGAATTACACTTCTTCTTCTTCTTCTTGCTATTATCCATGTTCTTTTCAACAACAACAACAACGTCAATATTGTGTTCCATTTAGTAGACCATGTCAACACGTTGTGTCTGAATGTCTACCACAAAGAGGAATTCAATGGGAACAACATGAAGCTTGTACTCAGACAGCAAATAATTGCACATTACCCTGTCCTTGTCCTTATTTACACCAACATCCACCACCACCACCAGAATCTACCGACAAGGAAACACAGACAATACAATTTCATGGAATGTTGAGTCTCCAGAAAAGTGAAGCGTTACAAACAGCTTCTGCTGTACTATCAAGTACAACAACCGTTGTTTATGAAACTTCAACAGTGACAACAACACCTAAAGTTATTATATTACCAACAAAAACAAGAGAGACTTATAGACCAATGAAACGAGCTAATAATGTTGCTATTATTGAAAAAGAGAAATTTAGACCATTGAGACCAAAAATTAAGATTAATAAAGAAGAGCAAGTAGATTGGTGTATTAATAACGATAATAAGGATGAATTGCCATCAACATCTGTAGCAAGAAGAAATGAGTGCACTGAATATGAACAAGAAAATGGCAAAACATGTGGTGATGACGAACCAATTTATTATATAGAAGATGAGTAATATCATGTACACAATTTTATTCTTTTCACAAAATAGGAACAATTTGCCAATGAGATTGATACTTATTAGTCATTTTATCATTAGTAGAAAGAAAAACTCTGCGTCTCAATGCATTATAGTCATATGCACTACTCTCAACAAATAACACTGAAGAAGAATCTGAATTTTCTAGTATGATCTGAACACTTACTTTACCAAATTCATTGATATTTACCAATTGTAATTTCCATTTTGCACTAGTTTCACAAGTTTTTCTAGTAAATATATTCTGATGTGATTCATCTGCAAAAGAACCTTGAAGCTTGTCATCAATCTCAAAGCATTCATTACGATAATAAACACTTTGAATTCTAAATGATATTTCCCATATGCCACTACGCTCATTTAAAATCAAAAATGGAATTAATTTCATTTGACCTTGACTTAACCAATCTCTTAATTTCCAAAGAAAAATTGAGCGATATTTCTCTTCAGCATTATAATATGCTAAATCCCCTGCTACATAAAGATATCCATTGTATCCAATATTCCATAATCCAATATTTGTTTTTGAGAGCATAACTCTTACTAATGACTCTGGAAATAAGCTTTGAAGATAATAATTTGGACTTGTTGTTGTTCCAATACGAATGTAGCGAACATTATCTTTTTGAATTAATGACAACAATAAGAAAATGTGGTCAGTGTTGTAAAGTAAATGTGATTTTCTTAATGAGTTATATAATGTAGCATAGCCTTGAGCTTTAACTGATTTGGAAACTACTGCTCGTTGGATAAATGAAGCTAGATGATTAAATTCAATAGATGTATCACTCCATGATGATTCAATTAGAGTAATTAGTGCTGCTGAAAGAAATTGTGTTGTAACATTATCTCTTTTCTCAATCAATTCCCAACAACCTATAGCTTTGGACAAATTCGATTCTTGCAAGTATGGTATACAAATTTTTGCTTCGTTATTTTGATATTGGTTGTCGATTATATTTTCTATAATTGGAGGCTGTATATATATAGAGAAATATTTTTAAAAAAATACAAACAAATTTTAGAAATTAACTACAAAACATACTCTGTATGGTGAAATTGGACCTCCATTATAAAAATAGAAAAAATATCCAAATCCAAATGTTGTAGCAGCGTTGAAAAATGCTGATGGAAACATTTTTCAATATGACTTGCAATCAGTAAATGACAATATGAAAGAATCTAATAAATGCAACTACTCAATTTATATGTTATTCAAATTAGCAGATTGACATTTATTGCAAAATTGATATTATTATTATTATAAGCCTTTATTATAGTAAACAACATTTGGAGGATGATCCAACTTGTGAATTTTGTTTTGTACTTCAGGTTCTAATTTATAGACAGCTATAGAAGCTTGTTGTGGAAATAATGCACAGCAAAGTGGTGTAGCAAATGTTAGTAGAAAACCACATAGAGCAACTTTAAAAAAATTAAGCAAGTGTTATAATTATACATAGAATCATGGAGTAATATTTACAATTTTTCTTATATATTACTTTGCAATGGGACATTAATAGAAGGATAGCGAGCTAATATTCCTTTTTTCTCCAAGTGATTCATTATAATTGGTGGAATAATCATACCTATATTTAATTAGCCATTATTTTATTACGCTTTAAAAAGTACATTTCAAATATAAACTCACCAGGCATGCCCATACCAATCCGACTTAGGACAACTGATGCAATGCCAATTTTAGCTGCCTTTTTAGAATTCACATTGAGATGTTTACCATCCTTACCAGAAAGTGGTACTCCTTCTTTTAATTCTCTAGAGAAATAAAAAGTATTACACATAAAATTAGGATATGAGTAGCATGTACTAATAATGTATTAGTACATGATACTCATATGTATATAATATATATTAGTGTTGTTTTTTTACTTCATTCTCATCATAGGAATATTTACACAGTTTGCAGCAGCGACAGCAAAAAATGGCACACATCTTTGTATTAAAGCTGGAGAATTCTAGAAACAGTATTATTTTTTGAAATTTTATATGGAATATTCCACTATAGACATTTTGAAAGTGTGAAAACTTACAGCTAATGATCGTTTCATACCAAAAGCAGTAGCGAGTGCACCTCCTGTCGCCAATATATAGCTCAGACCTAATTGCCTATAAATATAACAACGATTTTATCCAAAATTAAGAATCAACTAAAATTTATCCACTTACTGAACTGTTATTGAGCCACCACTACGATTTGTATAATTTACAACTGCATTGAAAGATTGATTGAACCATTGCCAAAAGAAAACTGCTGCGTTGCTCCTTAAGTAAATTTTAATTTAATCAACATTTAATCAACAAGTAAAATTCATCTATAATTATTGGCTTACTTGTAAAATGCTAGCATACAACCAACAATTGTCATATTACATGGAACTTGAGCTGACATTCTTCCAATTAAAATTTGTTTTTCACCAGTTTCTGGATGAAAAGCGCTATCATAAATATGTTTTGCACGCCATATTTCTGACTCTGGTAAATTGACATCTTCACCACGTCTATAACGATTGACAATATCTTTAGCTCGTTCCAATTCTGAACTACTATAGAATAGATTTAATGGATTTGCAACAGTGAAAAAATGTCTTGCTCTATTCCAATAAAATTCCTGTGGCCATCTGGGCTTGTCTAAATTAATGCGGCCTGGCTTATGTGGTATTGTTTGTAAATCATATTTGTGTTCTAAACTTTTCTTTGCAGCTGGAAGTACCATAATTAATTTTTCTATAAATCTAATGAATAATAATGTAGAGGTGCTATCAGTCTTTCTACAATTTATGGCTTGTCAAGACTTTGGCTTATCTTCTGTTTTCAAAGTGTCGTCATGTTCACTGTGTGTAGAGTAGAGTACGAGTAAAAATATTTTAGCAAGTGGCAATAAAAATAAATGTACTTATGCAATAATAAATTATTAGAAAATTGATTTTATTATAAGCCTTTATTATAGTAAACGACATGTGAAGTGTTTTTCATTGTATAAAGTTTGTTTTGTACTTCTTCTTCCAATTTATAAACAGGAATAGAAGCATGTTGAGGAAAGAGTGCACAACATAGAGGAGTAGCAAATGTTAGCATAAGACCACATAAAATAACTTTAAAAAATGTGTGTAAATAAATTATCACATTAATTATGGCAAATTAGTGCTGTATTTATAATATATAATAACCTTGTAATGGAACGCTTATCCATGGAAAGCGAGTCAAAGTTCCTTTTTTCTCCAGATGACTAATAGCAATCGGTGGAATGACCATACCTAAATAATTAGTAATGAGCTTAAGACACTTACTTAATAACACTGCATATGTGTGTTGAGTTTTATTACCTGGCATACTCATCAAAACTCGACTAAATACGACTGAGGAAATTCCAATTCTTGCTGCCTTTTTAGAACTGACGTTGAGATGATTACCTTCTTTATCAGACAGTGGAACTCCTTCCGTCAATTCTCTAGAGAATATGATTGCATAATAAAATTATTAACTAATTGAAGTTATACTTAAAGCATAAATGTTGATGTAATTTATGTAATTTTTTACTTGATTCTCATCATAGGAATATTTACAAAACTGCCCGCAGTGACAGCAAAAAATGGTATACATCTTTTTACTAAGGTAGAAGAATTCTAAAAAAAACGTAAAGATTTTTATCCTTCACACCAACGTATTTTTATATTTATATTTTTATCCTGAATCTTACAGCTAAAGATCGTCTCAAAGCTATTGCAGTAGCCAATGCTCCGCCTGTAGCTAATATGTAACTTGCTCCTAATTGACTAAACAATGATTTCATCATAATTTAATCCAATCTTAAAAGTTATAGCATTATTTTTCCCTTACTTGACTGTTATTTCACCACCACTTCGATTTGTGTAATTTACAACTGCATTGAAAGACTGATTGAACCATTGCCAAAATAAAACAGCTTTACTGCTCCTAAGTATTTGTAGAGCTTATTAAATGTGTAGTAAAAAAGGTACTCATAATTTGTCTTACTTGTAAAATGCTAACATACAACCAACAATAGCCATATTACATGGAACTTGAGCTGACATTCTTCCAATTAAAATTTGTTTTTCACCAGTTTCTGGATGAAAAGCACTATCATAAATATTTTTTGCACGCCATATTTCTGACTCTGATAAATTGACATTTTCCCCACGTCTATAACGATTGACAATACTTTTAGCTCGTTGCAATTCTGAACTACTGTACAATAGATTCATTGGATTAGTAATTTCATAAAAATGTAAAACTCTTCCCCAATATGTACTCTGGTCATAACGGGGATGATCTATATTAATTCGCCCAGGCTTTTCTGGAAATTTATATTTGGGCCCAAGACTTTTCTTTGATGCTGGAAGAACCATTTTAGCGAAAATTTTGTTCAAATCTCACGACTTAATTTTTTGTCTCAAATTCTACATCGCATGAATCTCGTCATCAAAGCACAAATCTTTGTGGAGACATTTTCATTTTTTCCTAAAATGTCACCATGTTTACTACTGGAGAAGAATATGTGCTAGAAAACCTATTGAAACATCACAACTTTCCCAACAGCACATCAAATTCATTGCTGAATTGCGACATGAATGCTAATGTTATTCTTAATTATATGACTGTAATGTACTTGACTGTACTTTTTATGCATACTTAGAACTCGGCCAACATCATAATAAATGCTAATTAAATAAACAATTCTAAGTAACTGATGCTAGCTATATACACAACAACAACTAAAAAACCCAGAAGTATAAAACATACAAATAATACGTAAATACAATAGTGAGTCAGAAGAGTATATAATAAAATCAGCATGTTAATATTCTTTTCAAACTAAAGCTAACAATCCCATTAAACATTCAACTCCGTAAGAGAGGTTTTAGTTAACATAAATAGTTTAATCTTCTTCTCATATCTTCTTCTGTAAATTCTCATCATCACTGTTCATTTCACGTAGCACAGCAAAAATTTGAAAATATAAATCTCACAATTGCACTTCATCTCAACTTTTTCCTCGTTCGTTCTCACCATTTGCCATTAAAGTAAATGGCTTCTTTAGATGTTATCAGGTAAAAGAAAAGTAAAATTTCAGTTGTGGTGTGAAATACTAATTTTCAGATGCACAGTCAAATTTTTAGACTAAAAAAAGTTATATAAATCATTGCAGAAACTTCTCAAATGAAGAGCAGAAGTCTCAAAGTGAGAATACAAATAATATAATGGAAGACACAGAAATTGAAACAGATAATTGTTGTCCACCTGTGTCTATTGTTAAAAGACCAGCAGTTGTGATACGTAATGCATATAAAACTTATTCATCAAAAGGAGGTGTTGAAAAAGTTTTGGAAAATTTTAGTATGACTGTTCCCACTGGATCAATGTATAAATTTTTTTTATTATCATTGACATTTTATTCATAGGGTAAAATTGTTTTTATGTTAATATACAGATATAGCTTGCTTGGATCATCAGGTTGTGGAAAAACTACTGTTTTATCAGCATGTGTCGGTCTAAGATCATTTGATAGTGGATACATCAGTATTTTCGGAAGTAAACCAGGAACGAAATCAAATAATGTTGGCTACATGCCACAAGAGTTGTCCCTGTATCGTGAATTTACAATTAAAGAAGCATTTCAATATTTTGGAAGAATTTTTGGTATGACTCAATCTGAAATTCAAGAAAGTATGGATTTTTTAGTTAAATTACTTCAACTTCCTCAAACATCTCGTCGTATTGGAACATTGAGGTATGTTATATGTAGTGTATACTTTTGTTATCGTGAATGTCACATACATTTCATAACTCATTGTTTGTTTGTTGGATTATATATATATATAAAGTGGAGGTCAAATGAGACGAGTGAGTTTTGCAGTCACACTAAGCCATAAACCAAAATTACTTATAGCAGATGAGCCGACTGTGGGCGTCTGTCCATTATTACGTGAGAGGTAAATAATAATAATAATAGTAATATATTGTGAATTAAATTGATTCACACGTTTAAAGACAACCTTGAAATATATTTAGCATCTGGAGTCATTTGAGATATATTGCATCGGCAAGAAATACTACAGTCATTATTAGTACGCATTATATTGAGGAAGCAAGAAATTCTGATGTTGTAGCTCTAATGAGAAATGGACAATTATTAGCTGAGCAATGTCCACAGTCTTTAATGGCACAATATCAAACAACATTACTTGGTGATGTTGTACTAAAATTGTGTCTTTCGAATGCTGACAGCTCAGAAGAAGAATCTAATAATAATCCAAATAATGATAATGCTAATACTACAAATAATGTTCAATTTCAAGATGGAAATACTAATAAGGGAATTTTTATAGTACAACAAACTATTAGTAATATGTTAGCTAAAATTTTTCATGTAAGAAAGAAAAGTGAACCAGTTGTGAAAACATTAGAAAGAAAAGTTAGTAGTTCTGCTGCAATTGTAGGTTTACATTATGCAGATCATCGAAAATCTACTGCAGATTTTTTAGAAAGTTGTTTCAATAATGATACTCCTACTTCATCTTGTGAGAATTTTATGCAAAGATGGAATCATATACGTGCTCTGACAATTAAAAATTTACTTGTTCTAATTAGAAATATTGGGTGAGTATAACTACAAGTTGTAATTATTATATGACAATGTATATGTAAATTTTGCTAAATTCTTTCTCTCTCATCTTTTAGATTTCTTTTATTTATCTTTCTTGTTCCAGCAATGCAAATTGCAATAATATGTTTAACAATTGGAAATGATCCAGAACATCTAAGGCTAGCTGTAGTTAACAAGGATGTAGCAGCCAACAATATTACAGGAGAAAGAGATTGTCCATCAACTTTTAAAACATGTGTATCTGAATATTTTAGTTGTCGATTTCTTAATTTACTACCAAATAATTCAGTTGACTTGATATCATATGAGTCTGAGGAAAGTGCATTGAATGATATACAGTTAGGAAAAGTATGGGGCTACTTATCATTTCCAGTTAATTACTCTGTCTATTTTACTGATAAAGCTATCACTGGAAATCTAGCAGATAATGAAACGCTTAATGGGTCAACCATTGGTATTCAATTGGATATGTCTAGTAAGTGTAATAATATTATTATAATAATAATATTTTATAATTAAATATATTTTTTATTATTCAATTAAACTTTGTATATTAGATAAACAAATTGGACAGACACTCAAGAGAATCTTTTTTGATACATTTCAAAAATATGTACAAGTATTATTGTCAGAATGTGGCTACGATCCAAAAGAAGGACAAATCCCATTAGAATTTAAAACTCCAGTATATGGAGATGACGATGTATCTTTTAGGTATTTATTTTAGTGAATAAAATTATAGTATAAATCATAAAGGATTATTACATATATATTTCTTGTAATTACAGAGAATTCCTTGCACCAAGTGTTATGTTGGGCTTACTTTTTTTCTTTCCATTGGCATCAAGTGGGGTATCTTACATTACAGAAAGAAAGACTGGAACATTAGATAGAAGTGTAGTTGCAGGAGTTACTACCTTCGAAGTTATGATGTCATTTCTAATTACACAGACAATGGTTCTATTTGGCCAAACAATTTTGTCATTTATTATATTATCTGCAGTATTTGGAATTTATGTTCAAGGCTCATTATTTTGGGCTATAGCATTATCAATATTTATTGGAATAGGAGGAATGAGTATGGGATTATTAATATCTACAATGTGTAAGGAAGAAGTGGAAGCTGTATTATTAGCAATTGGAACGTTTTTTCCAGTAAGATACACATATTACTTTTCATTTGTCATATATGTAATTTTCTTCTCATATTTTTTAGAACTTCCTTTTAGCTGGAATGGTGTGGCCAATTCAAGGTATGAACATTAGTAAGAAGAAATTAAGTAGACTAAAATATATTTCATTTTTTCAATATAAAAGGAATGCCAGTTACTCTACAATATTTCAGTTTCCTATTGCCTTGCACATTAGCTTGTGAAGCAATGAGAAGTTTAGTAAGTAGAGGATGGTCGATAACTCATCAATCTGTTTGGCTCGGATTTGTCTCAACAATAGCATGGATTTTGGTATGAACAACATAATTTACTTATGACAAACAAAAGTATTCTTGAACTAAACAGTTACATATACTCTTAGGTATATTGGATACTCACTGTGACGATACATAATAGACAACTTAAAAAGCGATGATAATGTATTCATCACATTTACTTTTACTTACTCCTTATTTTTAATTATATAATAAGAAACAGTGAATGTCATCTAATGCGGCGTAATGTCAACAGAGAGACAATGTCTAGGGAGTTGAGTATCATGTGTTATAAGCGAGTCTTTTGGTTGAATATATCGATGGTGATTTGATGACGCAAAAAGTCTATAAATATATCTTGACCGCAGTCAAAGCTCAATTCTTTTTGGTTAATGTAACAACTAACATTTGATGTTTTGACTCATAATTTCGTAATTAAAATAAAAGTTGTCTATTTGTAAATATTTAGTTTTTTGTTTTTGGTGCATATTATATGTTTATTTTAGTATACGAGCCACAATAGTATACATGACAGAAGAGCAAGCAACGCGTCACAAGTCTCATAAGCACTAACATGAATAAGCCAACAGATTTTATGTATAAATTTTATTACTACTCATGATCATCCTATATGTATCTTCTCGTTTCACTTTCCTCTTTCACTACTGCTTGCACAATCAACACTCAAGTGGAGAAAGGAGATGTGTTGAACAATAAGTAAAAGGAAGAGCTTTGCTAACAAGCTTAAAGATATAACATATGAATTCATTTCTTAGATTTAGTTGGATGCACATGTCTCATCTTTCTATACAGCTTTACTTATGCAGTACATATAAATACATCAAGATTCTCAATGTAGGCATCTCATTTACTCTTTGAAACTCAACACGTCAACAACAATGCGTCTTTCTCCAGACTTTCTTCTGTAGTGGAATTCTTTTACATCATTAGCAGTGTCTATCAAAAACTAGTTTTTAGTCTTCATTAATATTGACGTACGTTGAAAAATATGTATTTTACAAAAGCTACAATGGCCATATTATAAAAAAAATCAATTTACCTGTTTTCATTTTCACTGTGAAAGTTGTGATGTGGTGAGGATTGCATAGTTGACCACAAATTATACATTTTCGGTTTTCACTTTGACTTCGAGTTTATCAGAATGTAAATGTCAAACACACCTTGAAAATTGAAACTAAGGAGAGAGTTTTAGATATGTTGTTGTTGTTGTGTGGAAATCTTTAGAAATAAGAAGATATCATGATACGGTGAGTGAAAGTGAGAGAGAGAGCGAGAAGAGGAAGGTGATGTGATAAAAGAAATAAAGTCGTTGCTACCGAAAGTTTTATTGTCCTCTTCCGCTTTTATGATTTTCAAGCTCACGCCGACAATTTCCGATGAACTAATAAACTCTAGAGCCGAACTTGTGTAAACTTTTCTTCTTCTTCTTTTAACTTACGTATTCCTTTGATACGAGTTGGATTACAATGATATAGTGGCTTATTATTAGCTTACTATTTCCTCTATTGTTACGAACTACTATACAAATCATCATTCAAGTACAGGCCAAAGAACTTGATTACGTAGTGTAGTGAAAGTCAGTCAGTGTCAAAGATGAACAAAGAACATTCGACTACTCTACTTTCACTGGAGATGTCACTAAAGAAAGTTCAATAGCATGAAGACCAATATTTGTGAAACTAAAAGTCACCTTTGAAATATGAACTATCTATATATGGTACATAAAGTTGGTCTGATTTCGTTACTTTTTTACTTTGTAATTCACATTAATTCATGACTTACTTTCCCTTTAATAGGTTTCCTATACTAAAAGCATCATGAATAGAAGGTGACTTTAAATTATACATAATGGACTGCATAAACTGTTGTGCAACTGATGAAATAAAAGAGCAGCGTCGTATCAATCAAGAAATTGAAAGGCAACTTCGTAAAGATAAAATCAATTCAAAACGAGAACTCAAACTTTTACTCTTAGGTATACTTTTATCAGTCTCATGAAAATAGCATGAGAGTGGTTGATTGTTGTTCATCTCAAAATTCAATTACCATTAGAAATGTGGTTTAGATATGTTGTTCACTTTTCTAACGCTTATTTCTTTTTATACTACAGGAACTGGAAACAGTGGGAAATCAACCTTTCTAAAACAAATGAGAATCATCCATGGAAAAGGATTCTCTCCTCAAGAAATAAAAGACTATGAAATTATAATTTACCAAAATATATTTACAGTGATACAATCAATAATACGTGCTATGCGTATATTAAACATAGAATATGACTCACAGAAAAATATTGACAGAGCAAATGAACTTATGAAAATAGATTGTCTAACTGCAACAAAAATTGAAAATTATCATGTAGAATCAATTAAAATATTATGGGCTGATGCTGGCATTCAGCACTGTTTTGATAGACGTCGTGAATATAATATACTCGACTCTGCTAAATATTTCTTAAATGATTTTGATCGTATTTCAGCTTCAGATTATTTACCTACTAATCAAGATATATTACAAGCTCGATCAGCTACTACAGGAATTAATGAATATACTGTTGATCTTGACTCTGTTACTTTAAAAATAATTGATGTTGGAGGTCAAAGATCTGAGAGAAAAAAGTGGATACACTGTTTTGGTAAGCTACATAGCAATAAAAAAATTTTAATATATGTATACTAACTTTAAATGTGTTTCTTTGATTGCAGAAAATGTTACATCTATTATCTTTCTTGTAGCTCTTAGTGAATATGACCAAATATTGTATGAATCTGAGAATGAGAATAGAATGGAAGAAAGTATTGCATTATTTAGGTGAGAAATTTTGTAGACTAAATATGCTGTTATATGTAGATTGGTCTAATTCTAAATTTTATGTTTCAGGACAATCATTGCATACCCTTTCTTGCAACATTGTTCTCTTATCTTATTTTTAAATAAAAAAGATATTTTTGAAGAGAAAATTATGAGTTCGAATCTACAAGACTATTTACCAGCTTATACAGGACCCAAGAAAAATGCAGATGCTGCTCGTGAATATATTTTAAATATTTTCAGAAATATTTATGAAGAGAAAGATAAAGGCTCTTTATTTCACCATTTAACGTGTGCCACTGATACTGACTGCATTCGCTATGTTTTTGAAGCTGTAAAAGATACTATTTTACAGCATAACTTAAATGAATACAGTATTCTTTAAGCAAACAAAATATTTTTACTCTATAAAAGATCTCACATCAACAGGAAATACTTTATTTTGTAAATAAACAATTGCATGCATTGCATATTTACAACCATATAGTGTACATTTATATGTCGCACCCTTTCTTTTTTATAATCTCTCTTATTGCTAATAGTTATACTGAATTGAATGTACAAAATGTAAACTATAAAGTTGACTTTTACAAAATTTTTTGTATCACTGATAGACATATCAATTGTACTACTAAATGTCATAATGTCAATGCAAATAAATAAATTGTAAATATTTGTTACAGAAAATAAAATAAAAATAAATCAAAAGAATCCTACGCATAACTAAAACTACTTTTACTACTCACATCTGAACAAAGTTAAATGAAACTCAACTCAAAATGTATTTATTTTGTATAAACGTAGAAAAGACTGAAAGTTGTATTGATAAGTGAGCTGCTGCGCGTAGGTAGGCTATAAGCAATGAATAAGAAGAAAGAGCTACAGGAAAGCATATAGAGAGAGAAGATACTTTTTGCCGATACCCGACCCGAATTTTCGGAGAATGGTCCCGTACTAAAAATGAGGAAGTGGCTTCTTCAGCGTATACTCCTCCTCTGCTCATTTACAATGTTAGTTATACTAACCTCTGTTTGGTATCTACAACTAAAGCTAAAGAATAAAGAGAAACAACACATATATTCAATACCTTTATCATTACATTTCATCAGTGCTCTCTGAGGATGATGATGATCTGATACGATCAGTGTCACTTTTGATTCTCTAGTGATATTATGCAACCTCTCAATTGATAAGTATTAACCGGTGAATATTATTAGTTGTAGTAGTAATCAGTGAAAAACGTAAATCTGAGTGAGATCATTTTAAAAATAGTGCATATAACAAGGATTTACTATATAATCTTTACGTTTAATCATAAACTAATTGCTTACTTAAAAACATGTGTGAGCCTGTGGGTTTGACAACTATCAGTGCGGGTTTATCATCAAAAGAAGAGAGTCAATCACACAACAACAACTCATCTCCGTCTCATCATCATAAATCCTCTAGACTTACAACAGAAACCATTCATGTTGGTAAACAAAACCAGGTAGGTTAGTTATTTCTCAGTAAGCTGTACGAAATTAGTCTACAGTGGTAATACATATTTACAAAACGAAACTGCTCTGCCAAAGCAAACTTTAATCCCTCTTAATTGTTCTTCCCACTAGTTTCTAGTTTTTTAAAGTTAAATCTGTCTTAATTGCTATACATTTAAGACTGGTAGCACTTATTGAAGCAAGTTCTAATCAAAGAGTAGGAAGAATTTATAAGTAAAGAATGTGTATCTCACTTTGCCCCTAAAATTGCATCCCTCAACTCATTTTTCTTGTAATCTTGATATATATAGGTTGGAACAGTTCTTTTATTTGGTGTTCCAATTGTCTCGTTAATTATGGATGGAAAAGAAAGACTTTGCTTGGCACAAATTTCCAGTACATTACTAAAAGAATTTAGCTACAATGAAATTCATAATAGAAGAGTGGCTCTTGGAATTACATGTGTACAGGTGAGAACATTTTATACATTGCTTCACATTGCAAAAATAAACAATGATTTTGATTATTCTCTTGGTTTAGTGTACACCTGTACAATTAGAAATTTTAAGACGAGCTGGAGCAATGCCAGTGACTTCTAGGTCTGTAACTTTCTTTGCAAATTACTGTAATCTGAAGATCAAATTCTCTAAACTATTTACTTTTAAAATTAAGTAGACGCTGTGGAATGATTACGAGACGTGAAGCAGAGAGACTCTGTCAAAGTTTTCTAGGCTCACATGCACCACCTCAAGTAAGAGAAAATGTCAAATTAAATTATGTACATCACGTCCTATAAACATTAGCTGGAAAAATGTTGAGAAAAATAATGATGTGATACTACTACGGCTTATATAAATTTCAATTCTCCAGAGATATTTTTTTCACCCCTCTTCTCTTCGCTTCCCTATTTTGATTTTTTTATCCTTGATAAAGAAACGAGTCTCTAAATCTCTAAAGGTCATGTAATTTTTTTAGCTTCCTGAAAACTTTGCTTTTGATGTTTATCATGAATGTGCATGGGGTTGCAGGTCAGTTTTAAAAAATACATTTTATATATATATCAAAATTTCAACACTTGCTAAATAAAAGTCGGTATACATTTTTAGAGGTGCATTCGTTCCATCAAGATATAATTCATCACGAGCCAAATGCATTCGTTGCTCTTTCTGTCAATTGTTTTTCTCTCCTAATAAATTCATTTTCCATTCTCATCGTCTTCCGGATTCAAGATATGTTCAGCCTGATGCAGCAAATTTTAATTCTTGGAGACGGCATATGAAACTATGTGGCGAGCCTGAACAACCTCAAGAGGTAATCAAAATTAAATATATACTCACGTCATGGTTTTTTCTTTCTAGGTATGATATTAAAGCTTGCATTTTAAGTTATTCCCAAGATTCGTTTTTGTCTCAATTTTTTGTTTTGTTTTGAGTGTGTATTAAATCTCTTATAATCACTAGTGTTCGAATATGGATACTGCACAGATTACACATTCCTGGGAGGACGTTAAGGCTATGTTTAATGGTATTACTTATTGTCACGTATAGAATAAAGTTTATTAAACATTACTTAATTTATTTCTATACTTTATTTATTTCAGGAGGAACAAGGTACACATATTGATATAAATTCAATTGTCTAATCACATTATTTCTTGACATTACATAATAGATCTCTCAATCTTAAATTATTTAGAAAGAGACTTTTAGCATCTCATACAACTCCATCAACTCACAACAACAATCATCATCACCATGAAAAACGAGCAAAAGGACAAAATTCTAATAATCATTCTGGAAATAATAATCGATCAAATACACCACAAACTTCTAAACATTCACAAAATCATAATCTTAACCATCATCATCAACATCATCAATCTCCATCTTCATTTCATATGCCCGAATCATCATCATCTACATCTCCAATAATATCTCCATCAACAGTACAACCAAATTCATTTCTCTCTGTACCAACACCACTTTTAAGTCCAAGTAGTCGACTAGATACAATATGGAATCCTGGAATTTCTTCAAGACACATGTCAACTTCTCCAGCAGCTAGCTTATTACCTTTTCACCCTTTATCAATCCCCTGGTTAAGACGTCCACTTTTTCCATTTTCTCATCCATTTGGTCCTTCTGTAATTAATAGCCATTGCTCTAAATTAATTGCTGACTCTGCTGCTGCAACGTCTTCTTCTTCTTCAGCTTTTAAACCAGTTTCTTCTAGAATGGGTGCTGAACATTTATTCTCATGGATGAATAATAATAATAATAATTCAACAGTAAATCATCTTTCTAATTCTACTATTAATCCAGCTAATGGAGCATTGTATACTACTTTACCCGAAGATTTATCATTAAATTCGTCTATACCAACACCAATTGAAAATACTCATCATATTAGTGCAAATGGGGCAATGGGAGACACTACAACAAAATCACGTCGAGTAGTTCAACAATTAAGTCCTATAATTGATCATAATAATGATACTAGTGAGAATGATGAAGAAAATGTTGATATTGAATCTACAGGAACAGAAGAATGCTCCTCAAATTCTTCAACAATTTGGTTAACAAATCCTTCTAATAATAATAGAAAGAGATCTACTAATGATAATGGTGGTAACAACAACAACAACAATGTGATTGAGTCAGAAGAGGAGGAAGATGATGACATTAGCTCATCACCTGCTGTAAAACTATTACATTTGTCAACAAAGAATTCTCATAAGAACAGTTCTTCAACAAGAATTTGGGATTTTGACCGAGATGATGAAAATAAATTGTTAAGAAAAGAAAAACGAAGTATCGATGTGTCCGAATAAAAAAAGGTGAGTAATCTTAATCTTATGTTCTAATAAAACTATAGACAAAGAGAAAAAATATAAAACAAAAGACTCAACGACTTGTAAAACTACAAGATTAATTAATGTGAAAAGGTTACGCCTTAATTATCTCAAAAAAGTCTTTTGTCTTTTTCTTTTCCAAGCTTATTTATTGTTAGTCTAATACTTTATTAGTATGAGTAAAGTCTGAATACTTCTTATGTCAAAGTTAATTAGGCCATGTGATAGATTGATCTCCTATATGCATATACATGAAATGAAAACCAAAATGTAAAGAAAGTCAACTGAGACTGAATGAATGAGTATACGTGGTAATATAATGTGGTTGAATGATGATTAAAACTTTTCTCCTTTGCTTAAATGCTACTAGTACTAACAAACTAAATTTGAATACAGAAGAAGAGAGATATATATATACATGATGGTAAATAGTAATCAAAGGAGATTGGCAGAGAGCTGAGAGTTGAACAAGACATAAGCTATTTTATTGAAAGGCCCAAAAGAGTAAAGTAGAAGCAATAAGCAATCTATATAGACTTTCTCTACTTTATATATATATATGTAATACAACTCTTTACTTTAATACTCTGATGAAAAGGGTAAAGTTGACTCTTAGTCAGTAAAAGGTTAACTGAGCTTCTCTCTATATAATAATATATATGTACATTGTATTCAAGTTGTCGAATGGCATATACAGCTACAGTAATAATATTTTAGATAGGTATCAATTTCATGATTCTAATATTATACATGCTATATGGAATATAGAGAGAGTCGGTGATGATGTGTTGAATGTTTGAATCACAAGTTTTTACCAAGGTTGTTAGCAAAGGATTATAATATAGAGAAAGTCAGAATAGTGTAGATACTTTTCAGTTTGAGAGAGTCGGTCATGGGAAATTATGCATCATGACATTTAAGATGGTATCTAACTATATAGAAGAGGAAAAGACTCTTATAAAGAGAAAGCTAGTGGGGCAATGAGAGACTTGCTTTTACATTTACTTTTACACATGTTAAAAAGTATATTATGTAATCGTAATGTCATGCAACATATGTGAGTACATTGGATGATTTTCACTACTACTACTACTACACGGTATGTTAAAGCGTGAAAAGGGGTAAAATGAAATTATTACTCACTTCATTCGCTCCGGGCTGAGAAACGAGATAATTTAATCATATTAAAAGGTTAGACTAGACGTTGATGTCGTCTTTTTCAATTGAATTTTATATACTCTGTAACAAACATATATGTAATATTCATATGAACTTTTACATACATGTGTGCTATCCTTTTATATATGCATATATTTCCTTCTTTCTACCACTCAAATAACATTTGATTAAACCTCCTATTGAAACTCAAGTTGGCGTAACGCTAACGAGCTATAAATCAAAAGTCGAGAAGGTAAACGCTTTTTGTGTAATAATAGATAGTAATATAATAATGTCACATTTGGAACTTTTACATTGAAGAAATGGAGCCATTACTGAAGAAGAATTATTGACTACATTCTAGTAATGTATGTAATGCTCTAGTTTAAATTGACATTAACTAAATTTTGCAAGAAAAGCAGAAGAGAATTATTTAAATTGTGTTTTGTATACGTAATGATGATGATAAAATCAATAGAGAATATACATACATAATAGCGTATAATTTAATTAAGCTGAAGGCGTCGATATTTTATTTCCACCAATTAATTATGTCATTTTCTTTCTACTAGTAGTTTGCGGTGTGTAGTGTGGTAATGGAAAGTTGTAATTTATTTCCTCATGCATTTACTTACCTGTCTCATTTGTCATGCACCAATTTTCCTAGTCAAAAAGAAGACATGTGTGTACAAATGAGTCTCGTGTTGCAATACATAGGCGTGTGTTTTGTGAGAACTAGTTGAATTTATAAATAAGTCTTTCATCGGATTTTTCACCCTCTTTCTAAACCTTTGCCACATGCCATACGCTGGAATCAATGGGCCAAAACTTGAGGTCAATACTTCCGCTAAGCTGATTGTAATGAACAACAATTTATTATCTAATTTCCTCTATCTCTTTTTCATTTACTCACCTCACCTCTCAGAATAAATGATAGAAGTAGAAATCACAGCAGCAGTTTGAATAATTATTCAAAATGAAAATAAAATTGAACCCTTTCCATTGGGAGTGGAAGGAAGTTTCTACAATTTACATGTAGCAGAAATTTTTAGTATTACATTCGTTAGTTAACGTGCTGATTTCACATCAATCTTTCATTTAGAAAAGACAGAAGAGAGATAGACTTACATTTTCTATCTCTCTCTACAATGATTAATTCCTTTTTCAAATTAATCTGAAGAGCTGTGATTGAAGTATGTAACAAGATCCTAAGCGGTGAAATAGCGGATTGTAACTACAAGAGGGATTATATAGTGTAGCTAGTAGAGTTCTTGTTCGTATACAATTACTTCCTTGTCCTTTTATTGTAGTTCTAGTTTATTTGTTGTCGCATCTACACGAGAGTATTTATATATAAAGCTTTCACAGTGAGTAACGACAACGAGTCAACTGAAAAAGGAGGGCAGAACAACAACAACTACATTGGTACACTACATAAAGAACATATAAAGACGACCCTGGTCCAAATAACTACAATCCAAATGAATAGAGAGAGAGAGAATCATTGAGTCTATCTCTCACAATTGGTTTGGAAGAAGATGTAACTTTACATTATATAGAACTTATAGTATAGAAAAGGAAAAAGGTATTGTCAGGGGATTAGAAGAGCTGAAAAGGGAGTGAGTATTACAATGAAACACAATTACGATTACAACAAATGATCATCAGATATCCCTATTACGACAATTGCTTATATGTAGTAGTGTTAAAACTCTCTGTGTTTCACATTCGCACGTCTTATTGGTAACATTAGACATGTATGAAGTGTATCTATTTAATGTGTGATGAGCATTTATTATTTCTGTGTCATGTCACTATATATACTCAATGTGCAAAATGTTGATGAGTATTTTATAATTTGATCTCATCTCTTGTTTTTATTCAAAGAAACCAGAGGCAAACACTTTAAATGACTTTTGCCCTCAATGACTTTTTTGACGTGGTATACTAAAGTAATTGTAAGGTAGATAGAAATGAAATTCAACTTCTTGCCTCATTTAAGTAGAAATGATGTACACAATATAATACATTGAATACTAAAATGTTTTCTCCCCTTGAAAAAAAAGAAATCTTTTTCTTTGATTTCTTGGGATTAGAAAACTTGAAATGACATCATAGAAGTTTATATATAAGAACAAAAAACCAAGTTGGAAGATGAGATGAAGTGAGTGATTTTCTTCTCGTGTATAATGAATTTATTTCCATTTTGTCGCCTAGATTGACATTTCCTACTATTCTTTCTCTGCCTTTCTTGTTGTTCTTAGATGTGTGTGGCTTTTGGTTGAATCTCTAGTGATTTAAAAGAGAGAGAGAGAGAAACTAAAGTTGTTTTGTATTCTATGTATATTAGGACTTTTACCATTTTCTCTTTACCTTAGGCTTGCATATATGTAAATCTTGAAAAGTTAATTCTAAATTCCATCGAGTATTCTCAAAGTGAAAGAAGAAAAGTTTGCTTTTACTACTAGACGCTATAGAGCAAGAGAGAGTTTATATAGAGAAAACTCAGTGGAGCATGTAGTAGCTGTAGCTTAGAGTTGTTTCGTTGTGTCCTTATCAATTTGCTTTCTTTTGTACATATACACCTATATATACTATTGTATTATCTCAAAAGTCATAGACTGTCTTGTATTTACAAAGTTTGTGGTGGGAATTTAATTTAACTTTTGTCGCAGAAAGTAATCAAGGAAAAGTACTCTGAGGCAAAAGAAAGCAAAAATACATTTTACTTTATATTCATTGTATAATTTTCTATATCTATATTGTCTTTTTCTCTTACCATTGCAAACATATGTAGCGAATATAATACATTTCCAGTGAAATTAATTTATTACTTTTGAAGCAGTTTTTGAATTAGCCAATGGATTATGCATATAAGAATAATACAAGAGACTACATAGAGAGAGAGAGCAGGTTAAGAATTAAAGCTTATTGCGAGATTCTCTCTGACATATTTTACTGTTACAATATATAAATACTCTAATGCCCTCAACATATTAAAAGCAATGGACAGTGGACACACTTAGCTTTGTTTGAGCTACAAAAGTCCATTCAATTATGATATTAATAATTTGCTAGGCAAAACCTTTCATTGAACATTTCAAGAGTGACACAACTTTTCAAAGGTAGGCAAATACCACGTATTATTAATATTAGCTGGTTTTTGTCAAGAGTACTATACTCAGATATCTTCTGAATACTTTAACTCTTACTATTGTAGCTAAACTCTCTCTCTACTTTGATATACACACAACATTTTGGTGGATGGATTAATATGTGCATTAAACTAACTACTTACACCTGAGCTATGTAGAAGTCATTGGAGCATAAGAGAAGAACTATGAATTGAATACAAATGGATGACCCATCATATATGCTTTTGTCAAAAAGGTATTCTATTGTGTTTTTATATCATAAGCATACTAAGTCCTTGATGATTCTTCTCAGAGATGACAAATACAAATAGCCACCAGTCACAAAATATGACAAAGTGGATCTGTCATCATGTCGAAGTAAAATAACATATGTATGCTTACAGTCAGCTACTTAGGAATTAATATTATAAAGTTTTTCAGGGAGCATATATAAGAGAGAGGGTCAATATTAGTGTAATCCATTTTGCAAATTCAAATCAGACAAATGGATGACAGATTGTGGAATTAAATTCCATGTAAATGCCACTGGAGAAAGCAAATGTTATTATATTCACACTTTTTTGCCCAGAGCAATAGGCATTGTATAGTGTATTATATAAACTTTAACAATAATCTCACAAAGCACAGTCAAACTCATTTGCTCATCAATTTTAGATGACATTAGATGATCCTTGTATAAAATATTACAAAGGTAAACAGGCCTAGAGTCGTGTTTTGTGAAGGGGATGAGAGTAACTACTTTAGTTTTGATAGACGTATTATATTGTCTTATATACCTTAATAGAATTACATTTACAAATATGTACATATATAAAGACTCAAGGGTAAATAAATATGTATTATATATTTTGTTACTTTCTTTTCTCTTTGAAATGCAGAAGAGGACATATCATCATCTCAATCAAAACAACTCAAGAGTTCAAGACAAACAATTGTGGAGAATGGAGAGAAAGTAAATATTAGAAAAAAATTAATGTAGTAATGTTATATATATAATATATGTATAGTAGTAGAGTTCTGTTTAGTATTTACTGTCAATAAAAATAAGAAAATGTAATAATAATGTTGTAACAAAAAATGTGAGTGTGATGTGAACCTTATTGCAAAAGAAGAACTTTCTCTCTCTTTCCTTTCTACTGTGCTTTTACGTAATGCTACGGCTGAGTAACTCTTTCCAGATGAATGTCTCTTTAATTTTGCTCAGTAATGGGAAAGTGCAGAGAGTTGGAAACAGAGTATAAATAGGATTGACTTTTTTCTGATTCCAATATATATAAATGTGTATAGTCAACTGAATATAAGTGTACAGCTAGAGTAGATATAAGTTACAAGAGGATTCCGTCTTGTTTTGTTGTAAGTAAGCAACTTAAAAAAAGGACAGAGACCTTTTCTCCTCTCTCAATCTCTTTTACGTATCAGTATTGCTCAAGGATTGAAGATGTAACAGAGAAACTCTTTTGACAACGATGACGATGATTTGGTGATGAAGAAGAGTAAATCTGTGTAGAAATGATTGATAGATCCGCTTTACTCCAAACCTTCTCAATTGAAACTTGTATCTCAATTTAAGCTTGAACCTTTACAACATTTTGCTCTATTTCTTTAAGGAGCAGATTTATTATCAATACGTTTTTAGTTTAGTGAATGGTGCAGTGTAAGCAATCTCTAAAACGAGAAAAAAATCTCTTTTAAGAGATCTATATAAGTATTAAATCAGTTTTTTCAATTTCTTGTCTTGTCCACTTGCACTCACTTTTTAGAAAAATTTAGAGTTGTTAGAATTAAAGCAACCTTAAAACTAGTACAAAATAATTCTTCTTATCTCATCTCCTAAAATATTTCAATTATTAAAATAACTAAATGTATAACACTTAAAATAATAATAAATCACAATCAACTGTGTGTGAAAAGCATCAATATATAATACTCTCACTTTTGTACATTTTCATTTTTCATATGTCATCATAATAATGATCATCAACTCTCTTAATGTCAATATGTACTTTAAGGATTTGGTTCTCTTTTTGCAATTGGATAAAGCAAATAAAAATCTACACGCTACATATGTGATTACATGCTTCATTTGCTGATCATCAATCGAATAAATATATAACAAGGCTATTATCCATTGACAAACTTTAGAAAATGAGGGAGAGCAACATAAGTATGAAGTGAAAGGCATTATGATATAATGTTACCTAATGACTCAATCGATACAATTGACACAATGAAAGAGTATCTCTCTCTCAGTTTCAAGTTGAATAGAATTACTTTAGTGGCATATGTCACTATAATATAAAGATTCATATGATTTATTTTGAAATACTATCTAACTCAGGACATTTGATTAAGAATCTCAATATTTGCACTGATATTTTTTATTTATATGAAATTCAATCTCATATATATATATGAGTAGTAGAATTACTATGTACAGGAGAGTAAACAATATTGCTCTTGAACAAAAGTGTTTTTTCCTTGCTTCCTGGTAGATACATAATATTCTTATTTTGAGTGAGTCGTCAATTTTATGTAAGCATATCACATATGGCATTACATGAGGGCTTCACAATAGAAATTGTCCCTTGACAATTGAGACCTGTTTCCTCTCTCTCTGAATAATAGTAGAGAAAATCCTATGTCAGATTTTTTTAGAGACAAGTTGTGAGAACCCTTGAGATGATATGAATGCTACGACATATATTAGCTACTGTTCAATTCACATTTCACTTGTACTATGGCACACATTACATTGCACAGTAATCGTATGGTCATTCATGATACAAGTAATTCGTTTGTACTAACATGAGACACACGAAAACCATTTGTTCCGCAAATTTGCTTTGATCAATGACACAATACGGCAACAGTACTCTTTGCTCTTCTCTGTCAAAAATACAACGACAACAATAAATAGAGAGAGAGAGAGCATTGAGAGTCGTGTAAGCTAGAAAAAAATAGTTTGGAATTGTATAGTTTACTCAAAAGGGCAACAGAGAGAACATATCTGGATATAAGAAGTAAAAAAAGAGATATCTACTCTCTCTCTCTTCATTGTTCTAGTTTCAAAGGTATTTTATTTTATTTCAGTTGACTTTAAAATAAATTGATACGCTTATTCCCTGTGATTCTACTATACATAAACAGGTCGAGTGCGACTGATAGCTCTATTTACTTTTTTTTACTTTCAAACTTTTCTCTCTTTCTCTTTTTGTATTACATTTTCATGTCTGGAGATCAAAATAGTGTAATTTAAATGTAAGCACTTTAATACTATTACAAATAGTGTTTTATTGCAACATGAAATGCTTTAACTTTACAGCAATGATTCTAAATTCTATGTACTCAATTACATTTATTTCTTTAGAAAGGAGAATAAATTGTCTTTGGGGCATCGCGAAACTTTCTATAAGTGAATTCTTCTTTTTGGTCTTTCTAACTAAAAGAGTATATGTTGGACTACAAACTTGGAAAAACACACACTGCAGTGTAGTTACTACAGTTTAGATAAAAATACCGAATTAGATTCAATGCATATTTCATAGAATCATTTATTGCCCACTATCATCGTCATAAGAGAAAATAATACAATAAGAGTGGTTTAACCATTGGTCTCTATTATATAGACTTTGGCTTACTACAATAGTAAAAAAATCTCCCATGGGGTTAAATTAAGGAAAGTCTTTCCAACATTTGTAACCACAAGCAACTTTTTATTTCCATTCTTGCGCTCGTGTAGTTTAATATGATGGTTGATGATAGTGTCCAACTCCAAACTACAATTGGTTCAAGTTCGAAAGCAGAAACAGAGAATATCACATCATTACAATTCAAATAGGATGATAAAAATACAGAGAAGAAAAGAATCACCCATTCAACCGAATTGATATTTTTTGCTCTCAATATATATAGTTATATATATATATGCTATACCATTTACACCAGAGTTATTTATTTACCAAAAATACATTTTGGTATGGCGTGAGTCTATTTGTAATTCATCTATTCTAATACTAATAGAAATAGAAAAGGCAATAGTATTATATAAAAACATTTTGTTTTAATTCCCTTCTACCATTCAGTGCTTAATATTTCATGGTAGACTACATCTGTAGTCTATATTTATTTATAACATGACTTGTCGTTGTATATATAGTATACTAGATACTACTGTGGAGAAGAATTAAATCAAAACCCAAGTGTTGATTGGATCCCAAAGGAATTTTCGTTCATAATATACCATGTTCTACGATTTACTGAGGTGTGAATACTTACTCATTTCCATTATATGGAAATCAAATTGATAAAATAATTCTCTGTCTGTCTACTACAATAGTCTCGATCCTTTCATAGTATAATTTAGACGTTACCCCAAATTATTACTATACCACAGTAATAAACTGACATGACATGACGTCAGCCAAGTGAATTACTGACAATTTCATAATGCCCCTTATGTACACTTACAATTCTGAGTTTGTCTCACTTAACTCTGTATATAGTAATTGTAAATTTCCAGAATAAATGTTAGAAAAAAGTAGTTCAGCTATCAAACCACTTTACTACTCCTTATACTTGACTTAATACACTTGTGCATAATTAATAACGTATATGACAAATTACTTAGTGTCATGCATCATCGAAGAAGAAGCTTTAGGTACACGTCATGTAGAAATTACCTTTTGTATGACAATAATAAATGTCGTGTGCTCTCTCCTCTCTCTATCTCTTCTGGCTTAATCAGAGATACACCCTTTTAGAGTAAACAAATGGTCGTGTGCTTTTTCTACTTTTTCGGCAAGTAATTTGTGTTTCGGAGCAAACAAATATTGATAATATGTTCTATCATGGGTAAGAATTATGAATATTATATATGAGTAATTATTATACAAATTTTTATGATGGTTCAAGGTTTAAGTAACTGAAGATGTATAATGCTGTAGAAATGAACTATGAAACACCTTTTGCAATTACTACACAAAGAATATTATTGTAGTCTCAGGTAGATTTAATGTAGGCCAAGGCCATTATTAAAGGGATCACTCACAGGTAAATTGTTGACAAAAAGTGAAAGGAAAACGGGTAGTATCTCGTGGGACGTTGCTCAAGATCAAGTATACAAGATACAACATCTATCTACATTATATAATGGCTTGGAAGCCAAAACGAGAATCGGTTGCTATTTTTGTGACATTAAATATTGTCACACTTATGATAATCTTTCTCTTTCTAAATAGAAGTGATAATAAG
The DNA here is from genome assembly GCA_009869805.1 of Oncopodura yosiiana. Lineage (NCBI taxonomy): Eukaryota > Metazoa > Arthropoda > Collembola > Entomobryomorpha > Oncopoduridae > Oncopodura > Oncopodura yosiiana. Next base: position 54,957 of record VCNE01002935.1, read on the forward strand.
GTATCAAGTATTAATATACTAAGCGAGAGGTAATAGTTTTTCTACATAGATTGAAATATTATATTATTATTATCACAGAATAATAACGATTCCGGTGTTGTTTCTCTACAAAATGAGCTCAATGCAACTTTTACTAATAATTCAGTTTCTCCAGAACTACTAAAGAAATTTCCATACGCTTATTGTGGACGAGCAAAAGATGATACACCAGGTAAGAAAAATGTCAATATTATTTAAAACAGCTTACTAAATTTTGTTTGTTGTCAGTTTGGTTGATATTATTTGGTGATTGGGATATTAGAGGAACTTTAGAACAAGGAGAAATAGCTACCAAAGCATTTGATAACTATATGGATCACATTGTTGAAGAGCAAGCTCAAAGTGTAAATGAAACACGTAATCCTAAAGTTAAGAATGTTATTGGAATTGTTGATATGGATAATTACAGCTATTCTCAAGTGATGTCTTTGAAAAGTAAGCACTAAGAAAAATTCTGTAGAATAAATATATAATGTGTTATTTTCTGAACAGCTATATCAAAAATGCAAGAGACTATTAAGAAATTTCGAAGTGGCCCAGTTAATTTATTGAATCATGGTTATATTGTAAATTGTAAGTGTACATTATCATATCTAATTGCTAACTGTAAAAATATTTTAACATTTTCATTTTTTAAAATAGCAAATTTTGTCTTTCGTTCATTATGGACAATTCTTACTCCATTCTTAGGAGATGTAACGAAACGAATTAGTATTTATGGTACTGATCCTGAAGAGTACAAAGCTGAATTACTCAAAATTATACCAAGTGAATCACTTCCAATCAAATATGGTGGACTTTATAAACTTCATATTACTATTTGATTTGTTTTTTTACAGTGTTCAAGAAATAAAAGACTGACAACACCTTATACTCTTATTTTCAACGGTCGTTTCCCTTTTTTCAGACACTGACGTAAACAACTAACATAGTATGCAAAATACATTGTTGCATGATATAATTTCACATTTCCATAAAAATTTCAAGAAGCTAATGTGTATATCATGTTATAGTACCTGATTATAGCAGACAAATTCCATACAAGAAGCCAACCACGTTTACCTTCAGTTGACACGAGTAAGAAAAATAATGAAGTCTCGTGCGAAATTCCTACTCATACAACTTCTTTTACGCTTTTGAAGGTCAACCTTTTCTATATTAAACCAATTAATTCATAGGTAAATGAACGTCACATGCTATACTTTACTTATTATTTGCCTAGTGCATGTGAACAAAGATTGTATTATGACTTGTGGGCTGAACTTGTAGAACAAGATTTTTGCAACTTCCATGATACTTAGATAGATTGACTGGATGAGATTAACACATTTTATTTCTTTACTACGTAAATTCATACTCCATTTGTCTTTTTGCCTTTGTACAAGTAGAAGGAAAATAAAATTCTAGAAACTTGCAAAAATGATCTCTAAAACTATATTTCTAGTAATTTTGTTCGCTAGTGTTGTGGTATCTCAAAGAGTTTTTCAAGATGGTGTAAGTTGTTCATATATCTATTTTCCCCATGCATCATAAAATATTATAGTCATAATATTTGTAGGAAGATATTCCCGGAATTAACTATGATTTATTAAATTGGAATGCTCCATATGAAGTTAGGTCTCGTTTTCCATATTATTTTAGTGGTAAGTTTGCATAGTACAATTTATACACAAATAAATTTTTATCTCAATAACTATAATTGTTTAATTAATAGGCTACGACCATGAAGGAAGACCTGTATGGATAGCTGAGCTTGGAAAGTAAATTATCACTCAACTGTTCCTATATTAAATATAATTGTTGGCTATATTAATTTTAGATGGGACTTAAAAACTTATGTAGAAGATGAGAAAAATGGACCAGAGAATTTAAAAACATATAACAAATATTGGGAACAATGTGTCGCTATAATTGATCGTAGTATTAGAAATGCTTCAACACCTGAGCGTCCAGTAAGAGATTACATTTACATTGGAGATCTTGAAGGATATGACATTCAACAAATGTTAAGTGTTCCAGGTAATTACAAGAATATATCTATAAACCCATAATATGAGTTAATTTTTGATACATAAATTAATTACAGGATTTCAAGCAATTGTAGCCATGTCTGAGAAAGCCACAATACTTACACAACAACGACTATACAAAAGCTACTTGATGAATTGTTAGTACTCTTCTAAAATGTCAATTGCAATATTTAATTTAGAATTACTTTATGTTTAGCTAACAGCATGTTTACTACTTTATGGAGAGTTATCAAACCAATATTCGGTCAGTCTGGTGAAAAAATTGAAGTTATTGGTACTAATGAAGCTAAATGGAGACCTCGTTTAATTAAAGAAATTGGAAAACAAGCTCTACCTCCTTGGTATATTTGATTTTACATCATTAGGAATTTATTATATAACATATCTACTCACATATTTTGCAGGTATGGTGGTGATGGTGAAGCAAAGACTTACAAACCTATCAAGCTATATGGCTAAAGTATACATTCTTCTGGCCTGCAATAAAATTAAATCTTATTATAATCCTATATAACATTTCAACTCACCATCATCATTTTTTAATCTGTGCATATGTCATAGACAAATGTCAACTCAGCAATATTCCTTATATCGAATGTCATACATACATAATTCAATATTATGCATACTTATATATGCACTAAAATTTCACTGCAACGTCAACGGTCTCTTATTTATCATATTTCACAAGGTCACGGCCAAACAAACTTATTTTTTTTCAACTGTTACCACTACAGCATAATATACTTATAACTATAATCTATACTGTTAACACTCTGAACAAATTGTGATTTATCCAATGCTCATTATTTTCTTCATTAGTCAGATAAATTGGAATAAAGCCATTATAACACTTTACTTACACAGGGACATTGAAACAGATTTGTTTGTACTGCGTCATTTCATGAAAAAATTTCCATCATGAAAGAAGAAACCAAGCCAAAGCAACAAAGTAACTGTCGAGTGTCAACAACACCAACAACATCATCTATAGAAAAACTGTTGGGTTTTCTTGCGCAGCAGCTTTTGCTTAGAACAGAACAACACGAGAGCAAACGAGCAGAGCAAAGCAAGTTCATTCCTTCTCTCCTCAACAGCAAGTGAGAATCTCAACTCTACTACGCAACTTTTTAATCTCTTCTCAACTTTAACTTCCAATTTTATACCAAATCCAATTACAATCACACTTTGTCACCAGGTTAGTACTAAAGCTAATTTTCTCTACTTTAGTTACAGGTAATTATATAAGATCTATATTATCAGTTAGTCAAAATATGAAGAGTACAAATACTCAACTTTTGTGTTGGCCCAGATAGAGAAATCAATGACCTCCGAGTTGCTACCCAAAGTTTCATAGGTTCTCTTCTCTCTCTTTATATTACTACTTTTTGCTCTCTTATAGCAGAGATATTATGCGTATTATATATGTTCGACTTTGATATAAAAGGTTTCCAGAGTCTTTCCAGCATAACATCTGATTTGCTGAATGTGATTATATTGTTCTACTTGTACTGCTGAAAAGAAAAATTTAACTGTGATTCATTTTTGAAGTGTCTTGTGATGTAAACCAATTTATTCCACGTGTAGTATAATTGAGAATGTCAAGCTAAAAGTCAAAATGTAAAGTATTACGTAGTATAGTATTTTTTCATATATGAGATGAATCACTTTACTTGTCATTGACCTCATTTAGGAAAAATAAGTTTATGGACTCAATTTTTATGTTATGGAATGAATATGAACAATGAAATGTATCTCAAATATACAAGAGGGCTAGACAAGTTTTTTTTATTGATCACTTTTAGTATATATTGAATATGTTTGTTTGAATTAAATACGGAAATGACAACAACAATATATAATCTTATCTCTCGTCAGAGGATAACAAATGAACTCAATAAAAGATGTAGTGTACATATTATTTTGGTCTGTCTGAGAGAACTGTATATCTATGTAGAAAACTAGAGATTAGTGATGACAGCTAGTACTTTTAGATAATACACATACTCATCGACATATTATTTCTTTATATTTCTTTCAGGTGATTTTCCAGGATACATTTTTTAAAGGACTGAAAACCATCAACTGCCTATACACTCTACTTACTGAATATTGGATCTATTGTGCTTCAATACACTTAACAAGTAGCTTATCGAGCTTCAAAGACAAGACAGTTTAATTTTTTCTTCTCTTACGTTGTCAGTCCAAAGCCAAAAAATTTTGCGTGGAAAATGCGTGTTGAGGCAAAAGAAAATGCCCTAGGTACAAATTCTATTTATATTTAAGTGAATCGTTAAAACCCGTAAGTTTTATTCTTACTGATTTACAGACTTCGATCGATACATTGATCAATGTTCCAATGGAGATCATGGAGATTCAGACATTACAATTTTGATTACTGGTTTTGGACCTTTTAGAGAACATTTGATTAATGCGTCTTGGGAGTCTGTCAGATTAGTACCAGAATGTGGCATTGGTATACCACCAAATCTTAGCTCAGGTATCTATTGTAATTATTTATATAAATGTATAGTCATCATTATTGAAATACTGTTTTTATTTATATACAGATACACGCTTGAGAATAGTAGCTTATCAAATTCCAGTTGTCTACAAATATGTCTCAGATGCTGTGCCAAAATTATGGGAGAAATATCAGCCAGATGTATGTACAATTAAAAAGAAAGACGCATATTTTCTTTTTTGGAAAAACCTTTAAAAACATGTTTTTTTGTTGTTGTTTATAGTTAATGATTCATGTAGGCGTATCCGGTATAGCAAAGGCATTAACAGTAGAACAATTTGCCCATGTAAATAACACAGCGACATACTTTTATATAACCTACATATAAGTATATATAACATTAAATGTTTTTGTTTATATTGTAGAACTGTGGTTATTGTTCGCCAGATATAACTGGTGAGTTTATCAATTAAAAATTTAAACTCCTGAATAAATTTATAAACTGACATGTGTTGTCTTTCTTTTATAGATTGTATTCCTCTTGGAAATGTATGCGTAGACTCCGGATGTGATATGTTAGAAAGTGGATTTGATATGAGACGAGTAGCCAGCAAGATTAACTCTTCCAACTCAAGGTAAGAGTCTAAAAAGATTTTTAATTCTAACCTCAAGGACTCACCCAACTAATTATGAATTTTTAAAAAAAAATTTCTAGTGTTCATGCAGAAGTTTCGTTTGATCCTGGAAGGTAAATTAATAGTTAGTGAAAAAATGTATCACGAGCAGCAAGACAGAGTTAAATTCTGAATATATCAAATCTTCTAAGAGTGTTTAGAATTCAATTTTTTATAATACAATACTAATTAGAAATGTCTTATATATACAGATACCTATGTGACTTTATCTATTACAAATCATTGAGCATAAACAAAGACAAAACAGCTTTTATTCACGTTCCTCCACTTGGAAAGCCGTGGAACGCTAAGGGTAAGAATTTCCAGTTCAATTCTTCAAATCTCAAAATCAGATGGATATCAATATTCTAATCTGTTCATTTATTACCTCTATAATATAGATATGGCTATGTCTATTAGTCTATGTGCAACAGAACTTTTAAAACAACTTCAAGAGCGTAATGAGTTATCACATCTTCATGAGAAGCAACAACAACAAATGCAATCACAAAATCATCAAGCACAATCTCAACATCAACATATTAATCACTCTGTACCACAACATAATCATCCACAAATCCATTGTCATCAACAACAACAATTTAGTGGTCTTGAGCGCAACTATCAACAGCATTGACTTTAGTGGCTGACTAATGTACAATGTTTTGTGCAACCTACCAACAACAACAACCAACCAAAAAAATCCAATTCAATCTAATTTAATTAATAACCAAAGTTAATTTTTTTTCTTTTTTTTTGAATGACGGTGTTATAAAGACATTTATATAATCGAACGAAAAAGTATCAGAAGAATAGCAAGAGATTTGACTCATCATGCACACATGTTATAAAAATAGTAAACACACCAATAATATAATAATATCTATTATAGAATTTAATGGTGCAATATACTTTTAACTTATAAAAAATTTACAACAATCATCAATCAGGTTATATACAGTTAAAAAGTTGCTTCTAATTGTTACTGATACTAAAATGACAAGGAGGAGTGAGTAAATAAATGCAATAGCTAAAGTATATGTATAATTAGAGCATGTATGGACATAGATCTCTATTATTGTTAGTGAGGCTTTGGTATATAATTCACTACTTTAATTAAATCCTACTTATTAGTACTTATATGCTAAAAATTTTCTATCAGGATTCCCTTTTCTCTCAGCTAAACTAAAAAATCCTCATCAAAAAGAGTTGTGATTCACATTATTAAGTTTTCCTTTAAAATACCATCCTACTACTACATACAAATACAATTAAAAACTCATTTTTCCTCATAATAATAAGTCATTATATATAGTATATATTAGTAATAACATTTTACAATATACTTTATTGACAGTGATATGCTAAGAAACTTATTGTACAATACTTATAGTACATATTTCATAGAGTCAATACTTACTACACACCATATTGTCATATAGAAAAATATTTAGTTGTGCTTTTTGACTTTAATATAAGCAGGTTGTACTATATAATGTAACTCATCTCTGTAGTAAATTAACAAATAAAGAATTGCAGTTCAGTAGTAGTAAGTCCTATATATGTAATCTTGATCTGGTATAATAATTTATAAGTATTAACTTTTGTCATAATGTTATAATTATAATAATATTTAATTTAATTTATATACTTTTCAATAAGGTGTCTCAAAAATGTGTATAATGAAAAATGCATAGTGATAAATACAAAAAATAATCATTTGTAATACCATAATAATAATAATATATATATATTTAAAAATTAATGAGTGTGTCATGACTTGTAGTCATTGAATATAATATGTAAATACATACATATACATATATGATAGACTTAGAGAGTTACTTATTATATAATATGGTTATTATACAATTTACGTCATGTTGAGAAATTGAAAGAAAAGTTTTCTGTAGGATGTTACAGGGTTTTGTGTATATAAATTATTATGATATATGCTATATTTATTGTTATTATGATTATATTAGTTGTTCCATACATGTATCGCCAATAAGTTTCATTGATTGAGTTGTATATTGCAATGAAAAGGAATTCCATATATGTCCATAGTTAACAATTAGTAATATAAACTAATTAACTAAAAAAATATGAAAGCTTATCACTCAGTCCCTCCTCCTACTTAGTTAGAAAAAGATTTAGTAGAAAGCATAAAAAAGAAAAAAAGTGTTGTGTATAAATAAAAAGTTGCTTTGTATCATAATCAAATATATAAGAGTTGACTACTATGATGTTATTATGAAAAACTAGAGTTAGTAAATATGTATTAAATTGTAATTTAATAAGTAAATATTGTACAAAGAGGTTAGACTTTAAATATAACTTAATTATAGATATAGAAGAAGCATGTGAAGATTTTTTGGGTTGTTTGTTTTGTAGAATTTATTAAAAAAAATTTCGATTATAAATGCAGACAAAGGTGTTAAGTGATAAAAAACAACAGCTAATAATAACTCATAGTGAAAAAATTGTAGACATATTATGTAACCTTTCCATAAAAAATTTATCATGCAACAATTCTATTTCCTTTCATTATTATATATTTAAAATTACTTTGCAAGTTCTCTAAAACTAAATATAACTACTGATTTACCAAAATAAAACTGTGACTGTGATTCTCTAATTTATTATATATACGTCTTGATATACATTATTTATTTATTCATTAACAGCAATAGAACTTACAACATTGGAAGTTTTAGTATTATCATCTTCTATATCAGTTAAAATTGAAGCAATGTCATCTTTCGTACTAGTACTAGCATCAGGTAAATGTTCTATATTAGTAGATTCATCTTTATTATCTTCTAATTTTATAACTGGCTTTGGTACATCTTCTATGTCAGTTAAAATTGAAGCAATGTCATCTTTCGTACTAGTACTAGCATCAGGTAAATGTTCTATATTAGTAGATTCATCTTTATTATCTTCTAATTTTATAACTGGCTTTGGTTTAATTGGCTCAGTTATGACTAATGGATCGTGGAGTCTCATATATACTATTCCACTCATTCTATCAGGTTCTTTTCTTATATCGATGTCTTTCTTATCAAAATAATCTAGTGGAAGATGCATTACAAAAGTGAGACAATCTAATCTTCTAATGGTACTACTTTCATCACGAACTATTAAAAATATAAAGAAAAAAGAAAATCATTAAAATATGTATTATGTTTTTTTCATTATGGTACAATATAAATTTAGAAATACCTATATTATAATTCCATGGATAAAATGGAAAACGACTGCCTTGAAACTCTGGTTTTGGTATTAGCCACCTACACGATGCAGAATGTTCAAAGTATTGATCAATAATAAAACCTTCAATTTGACAGAAATATGGCAGTAGATCATGTTGTCCTAATATATAAACTATATCTCCAGCTTGAAAATATGTATCATCATAAAATACAGATTCATATGTCCTGATAGTTGGCTTCTCTTTAATTCCTTGTACTATCTGTACAGCACACACAAAAAAGATCAAAACCAGTGAGACATAAGATATTATTTCTTTTCTCGATTTCATCTCATTGTCAAAATACCTTCATACTCCTCTTAAATAATGATCGTCTTCCTTTGCCTTTTGGAGCTGGTGGTGGTTGAGCAGATTTTGAACTTTGGGATTTCTTTGAAGATTGTGACGACGATGGCATTTTACCTTCAATTTGTTTCTTTGCAACAATTTCTAATGCTGCAGTTGCTGCAGCACGTCTATTTCCATTTCTACTACTAAGACTTCCTTCTTCAAAAGATAAACAAGATAACTCATCATCATCTTTATCTTTCAATTCTTGCGAAGAAATTGCATCTTCATCTCTATCAGATTCTTCTTCGTTATCATTGTCATTTTGAGTACTAATATCATCTCCGTTTGTATCTCCATTATCATCTTTCCCTTCTTCTTCTTCTTCTTCCTCACCGTCAATTTCAGGAATATTAATTTGATCAATAATAGTACGTCTTGTTGTCCTACTACTACTACTAATGGTTGACTTACGTGATTTAGTATTATTACGAGATGGTTTTAATCTTGGTGCTAATCTAGATTTCAACAATGCTTTTTGTAAATTGTGTGTTGATCTCATACGAGTTTTTCTTTTAGTAATTGAAGACGATGATGGTGCTGACGAAGAGGAACTTTGTTGTACAGAGAGTAATCGAGGTCTTGTTCTTGAGGACATTGTCCTCGTACGTCTTGTTGTATATTATAGAAGGAGCTTCTTCTTCCTCTTCTTCATTATCAGATTCTTCTTCATCTTGTTCCATTGTTGGCATTTCAGCATCAGCATTAGATTCATCAATTTCTTCTTCATAATCTTGCTCACCGCCTACAGATTCTATTTCATGATAAGCTGTTAATGTCGGAGGAACTCGACAACCATCATCACTTGATCTTGACTCTTCTTCTGATTCTTCGTCACCAACTTCAGATATACCTTCAACAACTTCTTCTTCTTCTTCAGGTATACATTTACATATAAATAGAAGTTAATTAGAACTTGTTTTGGAACGATAAAAATTAGAAATATCAACATATTCCAAGGTAAAATGACTCACCTGTGCCTTGTTTTATTATATCTTCTTCTTCCTCCTCCGGATTATTTGCTAATTCAGATTCTTCACCAACTTCTTCGGGTATTTCTTCTTCCATCTGTAAATTCTCTTCCATTTCCGTTGGTTCTGACATAATTAATTTCAGTTAAATCAATTGAAAAAAATTATTTGTCAATTTGTCAACAAACAAATTTTTCTTGAATCTTTCTCGCGCCGTTGCTAATTTGGGGCACTTTGAAACTCGAATACTTTGTTTACTTTATGACGCTATGCAAAATGCAAATCAATTTATTTAATTAAGTATTTAATTTAATTTAATTAACTTCCATCATCATTAGCAAAAGAAAAGAGTATGTCCTTTTGTCAATTACTTTTTCTCATTAAATGTCCTTGTCTTCGTTTATTATGATAATGCAATTGGCATAAATATCATAGATTCTTTCTCTCTTCATATAATAATGCTATTCTATTATATTGTGAACAAAACTGTCAACTCTTCAATTGAAATTGTAAAGGAAATTGTTGTACAATACATGTAAATATATCTTGTATAGAGAGACCAAATGGTCAAAGATGGACACTAGAAAGAATCCGAGATCAACATTTTTTATTTACATACAAGTGAGTCTATTTTATAGTAGTACGAGATGCCCTGAGGTATAATAAAAAAAGAGATTGTTATTATGAGAGTATTATGTGGGCAAACAGCAAAAAGACGTAACATGTAAAGAGATGTAACAGCACACATGACTTAAAAGATGCTCATAAAAAGTGAAGGGGTTTTGTGTCTCTTTTCTTACTTACAAGGTGCGCCTAAGGTTATTTTATACTTTAAAAAGACATGTGAATATTTAGAGAGAGAATAAAGTACATAACAGGCAGGTATATAATAGAACAGCACGTAACAATCTCACATGGATGTTGGATATATAAAACAAGAAAAGTGCAAGTGTGACGAAATATACAAATACCATATAAAGCACTAACTAAAGAGAAGAACATTCACATATAGAAGACGAGATGATCAAGAAGAAGGATTGAAATATTGAAATTGTAGTCAACTTGATTTTGGGTGTGTGGTTACACATATTCAAGAAGAAAATCAAGAAGACTACGAAAAAAATTTATGTGGACAATCAAATTTTATACTATTAAACCCACGATACAAGGTTAAAGACTTGAAAAGTTTTTCCGTGTTATAAAATCTAGAGCTGTGTTTGTGAGAAAACTTTGTAAATAGTGAAGGACATTGCAATAGTATTAATTTACAATTGAAGAAATAAGGACGATCACAGGATGCTCTTCAGGTAAATATACTTTATCTTAATAAATTATATAATATCACTAATATTAAATTTTGGTTGTTTTTTCATAGATAAAAATGTACAATCATAACAATTATCAACATTCAATACCTGAGAGCAGGTATAAAGATGAGAAAGATGATGGTTCAGAAATCTATGTAATTGACTCTACATTTTTGAAACATTCTGTACCAAGTCATTATGGTGCATATAGGTAATTTAACAATTATATACGACAGCTTTTCAAGTGATTATAAATTAGTTTTTGATCTTTTTTTTATAGCCCATATCTCGGTGGAAATCAAAATAACAATATGCCACCACCTCCACTTTCAGTAGCATCAACAAGCAAAACTAACAAATCAAAGAAATCTAAAGGTGGAATTGTAATTGATACTTACTCTGCTCCTAATCCTTGCTGTAATTGAGAATTGT
>VCNE01002936.1:0-11788 GCA_009869805.1 Oncopodura yosiiana
TATTGTATTAATAAATATGCTACACCAAAAACTTGTGTTTGTGAAGCTCCTAAAGAACTGAAAAAATAAAATTAAAAATTGGCTGAAATTAAAAATATCTAATTCATTTTACATGCATTCATTTCATTTGACATAAATACAACATTTTGACGCGATAAAATTATAAACCCATTACATACAATGTGTCGAAATCTTGACACGCGAGGCAAACTGAGTGAGAATTAGCTCTATGCGAGATTTATATTTCATTTTCATCTAATGATCATGATCTCAATTTTTCTATGTAATACACTAAGAAAGCTCAACCTACAATAATAATAAAATAATGATGGGCTGAGATCAGAATCATGACTTTTTTTAAAACTACTTTGGAGGTCAATCAGAGTCATAAATCACAAATCGTCATTAAATTAATTAAAGTACTGCGCAACATTATATTAAGAGGTGTAGTTCACATTCAGTTCTATTCCAGTCAACAAGACCGTTGAATCAACAACAAGAACTTCATTCTTCTAAAACTACAAGTGCGAACAATATGAGGTTCTTAGTGTTGACATTAGCTGTGACATTATTAATTACAGGACAACTTGTATCAACGCAAAGTCGTAAGTTTACACAATAATTTCCCTTCTATCTCTTTCGTAATAATTATTAAAGAAAAACATTCTAATTAATAGGACTCTACTCAGTTGGCAGATTTCTAATCTTTGTAACTTCTAAATAATTTCCCTTCTATCTCTTTCGTAATAATTATTAAAGAAAAACATTCTAATTAATAGGACTCTACTCAGTTGGCAGATTTCTAATCTTTGTAACTTCAAAATGTATAGCAACAAATTGTCATACAGATTGTCAAAAATTGGACCGTACTTTTATTGGTGCATGTATGAATAAAAGTTCAAATCCTCAAAGTTGTGTTTGTCAATCTCCTACTATAATTAAATAAATAAAGAAGCCACTTAGCTGGATTGCAATGAATTATTACTGACATTTATTTCATTAACCAACAAAAAACAAGACATATTAAATATTTTATTAAGATGCATATATTATTAACCTAGTCCTTATAATTTATTTGTTGCTCAATGGGTCAAATGGAGTTGGTACTCCTTCATTAGGATTAATTGTTGTTGTTGTAGTGGTGGTGCTACTGACAGTAGTTTCTTCAGTAGGTGGTTGAACTGTAGTAGTGGTTGTTGTCGTAGTCGTTGTTGTTGATGAAGGCTCTTCTTCTGTTGACACAACTGGAATTGGTGCTTCAGAAGAAGTTTCAACAATTTGTCGTTGTTCAGAAGATGCAGCAGATTCAACAGCCACTACTGGTGTTTCTTGTTGGACAACTTCTGGAACTTGTTGCTGTTCTCTAGTTGCTTCTTCTTGAACAGCTACTACTTGCTCTGGTACCATTTGCTCTTCCATCATCATAATTTCTTCTTCTGATTTAACACCTTGTTGTGCACTTGAGTCTGCAACAACAACTTCTGCTGAAGATTCTTCATTACTGACTACTGTAGCTTCTTGTGGTGCTTGCTGTTGTTGGGTCAAATATTCTGGAAGTTGAGATTGTTGGGGTACAAAGAGATATTGTTGTTGTGGAATAAATTGAGGTGGTGGTAATAAATATAGAGGTTGGAATTGTGAAGGATAGACATACACTAATTAATAGATTATTAAAATAGAAAGAAAAACATTAAATTTATTTTAACACTAATAGAAATTTCATATTCTATACTATACTTACATTGTTGATGAGGTTGAGGTTGTTGTTGCTGAGTCTGACTCTGTTGCTCCATTTGTGATTGAATATCATTTTGTTGTTGATTATTTTCAACTTGTGGAGAGTTGGGAATATTATAATTTGGAACTTGATGAAGTGTCAAATAACTAGTGTCAAAAGGAACGTATGGAAAATGATGTAATGGTAAAGTGTGACACATGCCAATAAAGGCAACTAAAACTGTTAAAGTAAAGCATCATGAATATGTTGTTAAATTTTACAGAGGATGTCTTTAAGAACTTTCGATGTCTTTGGAAGAACGCAATGAACTGAAGAACCAAACAAAAGAGTTACTGACTGACTGAGACTCAATTGTTGTATAGTATATCCTTTGGGTACTACTAAATACTTACTTGTTATGCATATTTTGTTCTAGAGATCAATAGACTTTACATTGTATTAGTCTACAAGGTAAATAGGAATCTTTTCCACATCCTTTCATATAAGGATATTAGATATATACTATCAATACATTGCGTCATGAGTCACTATCCTCTCATCTCAAGAAGAACTTGATTTTAAGCCAGCATGTAAAGTAAAAACAATAGATGAGACGACGAAGGTGTGTTTATATTATCTTTTTACTTATAAGGGTAGAGAAAAAAATCATCTGCCTTTTAAATGCTATATAAAATATTATATTAAAAAAATCAATGGAATATCACATATTCCTAAAAGACTTTTATATGATATGTGTAGTAGCTGACAAAAAACTGAAAACCTGTTTCTCTCAGATTCTCGGTTTGGCAAAAGAAGTGAGACAAAAATTCATTCATAAAAATGCGTATATAAAGTAAATATCAGAAAGGAAATTGTATCATATTTGGATACAAGATTAAAATAAGATAAAAAAGTATAAGGAAAATCAGAGCAAAGTAAAACATGATAGTTCCATTTTCATGAATGGAATTCTGGAGTAAAATCTTTTTCAGAGATAATATAATGTACAAATGTATTTATTTATTCCTGACCTTCCTAACACATTGCTTGCAATGCAATAATAAATAACATGCACAAGGTGAAAGAAAAAGGCGTATATATATATAAAATCATAGATCGTATCAAAAACAACACTCATTAATGAATATCCGGCCAATGGAAGATGTTGAAAAAATGTGTAGCAAAAATGCGGAAAGTTCTTTGATGCTAAATGCAATGTACAATATGCCTTATCTCAAAGTCAAATGGAAGGAAGAATAATATACAAGAAAAATGCTGCACATTCATGCAATAAATCATAAAATACAATTAGAAAGAGAAATACAAATATTCATTGTAAATTTTCCATTTCCTTGCAGGTTTATTATTTTCTTATTATCATTGCTTCATGCATAACTCTCATAGTAGCGTTGTATATTTTGTGTAGCAAGTCATTTACTCAATAACATGATTGTATTTTTTCATAATTTGCTTATTTTTTTTTATATTATCTCTTATATAATTAGCTCATGTATATCTCTCATCAATCTACCTCTTTAAAACTAACATTTAATCATGTAGTAATGTATCACATTTCTTTACAAATGACTCTTCATGTGACGACGACGATTTCACTGGCTTACACTATTATTATATAATATTTAGTAATTTGTTACAACTACCTCCACTCTCAATTCACAACATCTAATAAATACTTTGATGTCATCTATGACCTCTCTCTCTCTATTTGTGCGCGGACGTATATATTATATATCATTTTTAGTACAATAAATAAGTACACGAACCTAAAGCCTAATCTCTAGTAATATATGCCTGACAATTATAACAACAATTTAATATAAAAGGTACAATAATTTACTGTAATTTTTTTGACAAGAAGAAGTCAACTTATTGATAATAATACTAAAACAACCCCTGATTATTATTTGGTTCATTGATTTTAATTACAAGAATTCTATTTCAATTTAAAAAGAAAAAAATATATAATATATATGTATGGAAAAATGTGTGTAATTTACTACTTTAGTAATAATTCTTCTTGTATAAAATTATTGGAAGTTGAGGAATGTTATGTGTGATGACATAGATTGATATATTGGCAAAAATCTGGCTATTCAGCAGTCTTCAATCTTTTTCTCATAGAATTTTGGCTCAAAGTGAATAACAATTGGGTCTTTCAATAAATCATATTCCCTTGCTTTGTTATACATAAGGACTCCACATATAACTATACATGTGCCTAAACCACTCATTATGGTAACTGTAAAAAGAATAATAATAATAATAAACCATAATCATAGTGTTTTTATAATCTCATTATTAGACAATATAAATATAACAAACCTTGATTTCCAAATAACCTATATTACAATATGTTATAGCATTAGTAGAGGACACAATTAACTTTCTTTGGTTGAATAGTACTTACATTACAGATAGCCAAATGAGAAAGGCTCGTTTTACTGTATTTGCAACGCTGTAAAATAAAGTAATGAAATGAAATAATTAAGACTTTAATTTTAGTTTATTATAAACACAATTAGCACAAAGCTTATAAGTATATTTTAATTTACCTATGTGTTACTGGTGAGATGTAGTCCATAAGTACATATGCAGTGATACTTTGGAAATGAAAAAATATTCCGTTGAGAATGAATGCAAGTATATACCATTTATGCTGTAAAATCTCAGTGGGATCAACAAGAAGAAATGAGACCGGGATCTGGACGAGCATCGCTGAGGCTGAAGTAAAAAATTGTAATTCTGCAGGGCTATTTTAAGAAATAAGAAAAATACATTTCAAAGATTTAGAATATAAAATATAAAAATTCAAGTACATACGTGTATTTATATCTTTCTCCACTAATTAACATTTTTGAGTAAACATTTTGAAGGCACTCTGTGAAGTTAGTAGCCATTGCAGCTAAGAATCCTCTCGAATCAAACGAAAGCTCATTCCAGGAGCAAAGTGCTAGTCCACTCATAACTGGGATCAAAGACATATTAACAAAAAATCCAGTTCTTTCTCCTAATAGTATTCGTGAAATTATCACTGTGAAAATTGGAGCTGATGACTTTATAGTTTCTGTAAAACTGACAGCAACATAATTGAGAGCTACAAGACCTAGGACGACAGTAGTAAACCTATATATAAAACAATGACAATTGACAACTTTCCCTAGTTTTTTTTTGTACTAAAAGTCAGTAACAAACCTCATAGTACCAACAAGTATCATATGTCTAAAAAATCCTGGTGGTCTTGTTAATCTTCTTACTTTCCGATACATTCCACAAGGAAAATGCATTTGTATAAATCCGCATGTGAGTGTCATTAGCATTTGGAATGTGCCTAAAATTAGTGAATAAGGAAATAGAAAAATTAGAATTAGTTTTTCATATATGTACATGATATTTCCAAATGTAATTAGTAGTACCAAGCAAAGTTGGATCTCCATGTAGAGTAGTCATGATGTACTTGTTCAAAAATAAAGTACATCCTGAGAAAAAGTACCATAATATTAAAAAAACTATAGCCCTAACATTTTGCAATCCTTCTCGCTCTTTGCCTGATTCTGCCGCACTCCCTTCATGATCAGCGGCTGCTGATGTCAAAGGTTTGTACATATCAACTTGACATATTTAAAAAAATGAGGAAATGAGCAGCTGCCTGCCTAATTAAATCTGAACCAATACTACCAACCACGTCAACTCAATAAACAATCTGTGAATCTTTTAAATACTATTTTTGACAGTTTTTGTATTTACCCGGTATAAGTATTTTTTGACACATCACAGATTTGCAAAAAAATCATGCAAAAACAAATATGCATTACGGCATAGCATCATGATAGCTTATCTTTTTCTAGCAATAATAGTATGTTATAAAAAACTAGTCAATAATGTTATATGTTTTCGTGAAAAAAGCTGAATTTTTATTGGTATCAAGACAAGAATGTATAACATAGTAGAGAATACTATTACAAGACACAAAAAATTGTGTGTTATTTGTCAGTTATTTTCTGATGTTTGCTTCGTTTTATCATTATTATTATTATTATTTCATAACATGTTTTTTTTTCTACATTTTTACTGTCATTTTGTATCTATATATATTATGTACTGTATACAGATACACATTCACTCATGATCATTCCTATTCAAACATTATTATTATTTTTTTTAGTATTAATATAATATATTGTAAATAAGTAAAAGAGTAGTAGTAGTAGTACATCAGAATTTTAATATTATGCACTGTATACAGATACACATTCACTCATGATCATTCCTATTCAAACATTATTATTATTTTTTTTAGTATTAATATAATATATTGTAAATAAGTAAAAGAGTAGTAGTAGTACATCAGAATTTTAATAATTATGTAATAAAACTAACAAGAGCTGATTTGTACTAAAGTCTTTTTTTATATCTGCTGTATGTATTTCTTTTTTCTTCTTCTTCTCTTTTTGACAATGTGGCTAATTTTCTATATACATTTTATCTACATATTTTATTATTCAATAATAATAGTAGTATATATATTTTTAATTAACTTGTGAGAGGATGTGTGTTGGCTACTGGATCATGTGATGATGACATTATATTATATAACTCTAGTCTTGCATCTCCTCTGGAATCTCATGAGGATTTAGTATTCCAGGAACAGACATCTGAATTCGGCGTTTTTCTTGTTCTGCTGTACGGAGAGCTACTTCACGTTCTTCCAAATATAGATCAGAATCATCTTCTCCTGTAAATTCCTACAATAAAAAAATAAATAAAAATACTATTGCACTGCATAAAATTTATAGATAAGACAACACTTACTCTAATCTGGACTAAAAAGTCTCTCAAATGTTCTTTGAAGGCAGCAACATCTTGGTTCAAGTTGAACATCCCTGTTACTGTCACTTTAATCTGATTGTCAGTCAGATGAGGAAATGCGGTTTTTAACAGATTACCAAGAAATTCCTACAGAGAATAAAATAATTTTGATTAGCCATAATCAGTTATTAGTTAATATTATAAAGAATTTAAATTAACTTTTAATTACCTGAACAAATAAAACATTATGTGATGGCTCAAAACTACCGACTGTAGCATTTCTGTTCAAAGGAACTGTAACTTTGCCTACTTCAACAATTGTAAGTAAATACGCCAATATTGTAGAATGCATCCCAAGTCCTGCTGTATGAGATGTATCAGTAACAACAGAAAAGATATGTTGTACAATCTCTGTAAAATAAGTTTGATAAAAACTTTGTGCTGCTGCATCTTGTCCACTAATATTTTGTAATAGCTGATATAAAATTTGTAGTCCTGTATCTGCAACATTTCTCATGGTATGTTTAAAAGCCCAAATGATTGAGTCAAGTACAAGTTTAAATTGTGCAGCTGGAATTGCTAAAAATGCTGAAAAACAATGAGAATTTGCTGCTTGAAGTAAGAGGAAAAAGTTTGTTCGATGTTCTGTAAAAATAAATAAAAATAAAATTAATTTAATATCTTTTTAATCCTATGTTGTTTTTTTTCTTCTACAAACCTGGAAATTCTTCAAAATCCTTATTAATCATATTGAGTGTACATTCAAAAACAGCATCAAAAATTTTTGGAATATGAGATGTTATATGAGACTCTAGTTTATTAACAATAGCAGCCATTGTAGAAAGAACCTCTGCTTCTCTTGCAGCTGGTACAAGTGTGACTTGATAATCCATTAAAACTGCATCAAGTAATGGTGGTATAAAATTTTCTAAAACCATTTGTGGATTATTCGATTTTGATACCCAACCAGCAATTAATTTAAGTGTTTCTTTCTTTACTACTCTCATTCCTTTAATTAATGGTTGTTTTGTTACTCCTTCTCCATTGAGAGCAATAGCTTGAGAAATATTATCACTCATTACTTTGTAAACATTTAACATATCCAAATAAATTCTTCCAAGTTGTACAACATATGGGTGACCTAAAGCTTTACATGCTCGTACATTTGTCTTGAGAATTGATGATAATTGTTTTATAGCATCCATATCTTTGAGTACTGCAACATTAATAGAGGCTTGTGATATGATATCATCCCATACTTGATTTGGTAGACTCATATATTTTTCAATTAAATGTTCTTGTACACTACTATCTGATTGGGCGGAGATCATATATCCAACTGCTTCATAAAATGTGTGTACTTGTTGTGGTTGAAGATCACAAATAATAGTTGATGTTGTTCCCAATATTTCATCTATAAAAGGTACAACTTCACCAATTTGGACAGTAACAAAATGACGACGACATTTTTGGGCTATTTTGATAAATGTGTCACACGCCATATCTTAAATAATGTAATAATAAAAAAGAAAGATTGAAATACTGAATTTAATTAATTAGTTATAAAATATATAATAAAATACCTTGCACTCCGTCATGAGTTTCTATTTAAAAGAGAAAAAAGAAAATAGTTTTAAAAAAGAAATGAAAAAGATTTTAAAATTAATAGTATTATACATACCATGCATAAATTCAAATAATTTGTTGACAACTGTCTTTAAAAACTTCCAATGAGCACGGAGAAAACGTGGATATTGTCCCACAACATACATAATATTTGATGCAATGAATAGCTTTGTTATCTTTTCCTTTCTTTTGCTCACATAGACCTAATAAATCCTTAATTACTGTTACAATAAAACGCTTTTCATCCTCTTCATGCATTGCGCCAGATATACTACCAATAGCCCAGCATAACTATTAAAAAAGAAAAGAAGAAATTAGGATTTATTATTTATAATTAATTACATTAATAGTATCATTATTATAATAGTACTTACGGTATTAAGATTTTTCCATGACCATTCTGTTCCATTGACTTGGTTTTGTAATTTCTTTGTCATAATTCTTTCTGTATCATTACAATCCAAATGTGTCAAATATACAAGTGTTTCTCTCATATTTTTATAAAGATTAATAGAATCTGTATCTTTCATAAATTCACGTACTACTTCTCCATTTTCATTTTCAACAACAAGCACTTCTTCAGGTTTAGCCATTCTAGATATCATTGTATAACGTACTGTAGATAATATTTGAGAGTACATAAGTCTTCTATGACCAACTGAATTTGGTGATGAATTACGAGCTCCTCCATAAATTGGAGATGCTGTTGGAATAAATGGTGCTTCTCGATATAAATCAAATGCTAATGCATTCCAATATTCTAAACATATTTTAAATACTTCTATTTCATCAACTTCAGAGATGAGTGCTAGATATTGAAGAGCTTTGAGTAAATCACCATTACTTGTTTGTTTTTCAACAAGCGCTCCATGTTCTTTCAAATAAGTACATAGAAACATTGCTAGATTTTGAATAAATTGTTGCTCTTTGTCACCTCCACGAGCATATGCATCACGAATATTGATTGTTACAGGAATCATTTGTTCAAGTTGACTCATAGTTTGAGAAAAAAGAAGAAGAAATCTTTCATCATAATGTGGAACAGTTACAGCAGAAATTTCAGTAAGACATTTAAGTGTTACATTTCTAAATTGTGGCACATTCAAGAACTGTTAAAAAAAGAAGAAGAATAATAAGGTCAGATTATACTATTTATGATTATTATTCAACAACAACAACACACCTTGAAAGTTAGAGTTGGTATCAGTTCTGTCTCGAAAATGTAACCAAGTGGAATCCAATTAAGAAAACGAAGAAGAGTTTCTAATGTTGCTCCCACTAAATTAGCATTTGATGAATTTTCCATAACAAATTGACAAAGTTGGAAAATTTGTGAAAATTCAGAGCACATAGTATCTTTCAAATGTTTAGCTTTAGTTTGTGTCATTTGACCAGTAGAAAAATCAAAAACTTCTTCACTTAATAATTTAAGAATTGCCATATTATTTTGACACAAGCTCTCATTGGTTTTACTAGCTCCTACAATATCAGGAATAAATGATTCCCAATTTTTTGGCCATTCACGTTTTAATATCTATAAAAATATTTTAATAAAATTAGGTTATTATTGGTAATTTTTTGGATTATGCATAAGTACATACCTGAACAAGTATCATATTCAATTTATTCAAGTAAACTCTTTCAGCTTCTAAACTTTGAGGATCAGATGAAGTTCTAATTATTAGTCCCACAATATACTTTTTAATTCCTTCACATTGAACTCTTGGTAATGCTTTCCATCTTGTTTTGATAACTTGCTCAAGAATTTGAAGAGCATAATATTTTGTTTGTTGATTAGTAGAAAATTCTAATATGGTATCAACTCTAGTCCAAGCATCAGGATGTTCTTTTAAAGTGGTAAGAATTTCTTGAGCTAATTTTTGCTATATAGATATAAAATTACAATCATTATTCATACAATAGAATGAGTACTACTTAATTTTGAAATTAAATAAACTAACCTGCTCACCAATTCCAGCATACATACAACCCACAACATTGTCGAGCAAACCAATATCCAATCGTTGAGTAAAATCTAATAATTTTGATGCTTGTTCTGCCAATGTAGCCATTGAAGTAATTACTCTTGGATCTGCTAAAGTTGTCATTCACACAGATTTATTTTGTTATAAAAGCCTCACACGTATAATAATAATTTCCACAAAGAATTACTGAAAAAAATAAGAAAACAAAAGAAAAAACGTTATTAGTCAACAATGTCAATTAAAATCCACTATGAATGAATGAATGAATGAGTCTCTGTGGGCCCTAATATGTAATAATAATCTATGTAACGACAATAACAACTCTTGAAAACGTCATTTGATGATAAATCAATATACACACATGACTTTCAATCAATGTTGTAAACGTGTCACTTACCAAAGAAATGTATATATATAAAAAGAGATGAAGAAGAACAACAAGAACACCACCAAGACAAAATGATTTCTCTCTCTGCTTTTGTTTGACACTTTACTATATAAACGAACATACACAAAAAAGTAAAAACAATACTATTTGAATATTGACACTAATTAGAAAAAAGACACTGAAAGCTTTTGTCGTGATGTTTTCTTGTTTTCAACAACAACAAGAACAACCGGATAACACTAGTTTCACTCACATCAAAACACAAGTACTGCGTACCCGCTCTGTATTCATTCGTTCACAATGATTTTTTGGCCGGGTAAAAGTCTCATGCCACAATAACCCATATATTCATTCTATTGCATAGCGGCCCAGCATGTAAGTTGTAGCGACCCAAGTTTTTTGAGAAATAAAATTTCATTAATAAAACAATAATGACAATTATATGATAGTTATTAAAAGACTTGTTCATAATCTTACTTATACATGTTTTCTAAAAAAAATTATAATTTCATATGATTTGATTGTAAAAATCTGGACAAAAATTTTATGATGAACAAGTCCCATAAGCATGATACACACAACGCAACGCATACAAACAGATTGCGTGTCGAGTGAATGAATCACATTGCCTCAGACAGATTGAACCAAAAGGGTTATTTTATAGTCTGTCTGTAAGCTGCTACAAAAGCAAACTTCATTCATGAGAGGGACGAGTCTAATATTTCAGCACTTTTCCGGATCATTCTATAACATTCTCACTCTCACAGTTTTTCATCAGACTTCAACTTTTTTTAGCAAATCATTGAAAGAAAAGAATAAAAAACAGTGGAAGAAACGTTTATTGACCAGTGTATAACTAAAGTTGAGCTAACTTCTGTTGCCAATATTACAGAGTTGAGAAGGTGAAGAAGAAAGTGATTCAATGTAAGTATCTGACTAATTTTAAGAAACAAAAAAAAACACGTGCGTTTTAATGTTTAACTTGTGTATTTATATATGTCATTATTTTTTCAGTTTTTTAGATCTACCAAATTCCCAAATAAGAAATTCCAGCACAGTACAACAATGTCTGATCCAAAGCAAGAGGTAATACTATACAACACAGCAACACAAGATTAAAAAGATTTGTTCATAAGTTGTTTTGACTAGTTTCACTAATTATTATTTCTCATGTGCAACTTTTTTATTTGTGTTTCATTCAGGCAATGAAAGCGAAAGAAGCCGGTAATGCTGAATACAAAAAGA
>VCNE01002937.1:0-10477 GCA_009869805.1 Oncopodura yosiiana
ATTAGTAGAGAAGATCGAGATGTACCAACTTCATCATCAAAAGCTAAAGCTACTAGTGCTAGCTTCAAATTACCAAGTGATACTTTTGACAAAATGTATGATAAAGCTAACGTCTTGTTTAGTCCAAATAGTAAGTTTATAATATAAATTAGAGTTTTAAATGAAAATGTAAATTAAATAATATAGCTGTTTTCCTGTTACTTTAATACTATATAGAATTTGCAGAAATTAGCTATCTTGCTTCTCAACAATACAACACTCGTCCACAAATTCCAACTATGCCTTCATTAAGTTTTATGGGATCATCATCACCACCTAGTTATCATCAATTGCCAACTCAATCAACTTCAACAGGTAACTAGAGGCTATATACTAGAGGTTTCTTTAATATGAAGATTTTAACTAACTGACTATTATTACTATTTTGTAGGATTTGCTTCATCACCATTATTTCAACAAACATTAGGCTCACCATTATCTAATTTTTCTTCACCTATCGGACTTGGACATACTAGTTCTTTAAAAAGATCTAAACAATGACGAATAATAAATCTTTAACATATTTCCATACAATTGTTAGTTTTTAAGATACTTTATAACTTGTTGATAGTGCTGGTGAATAAAAAAACAATACCAGATTATGGTGTACTTTTTCAATTGATGTTACATGTTAGTGTCAATCACTCAGTGCTAAGTAAAAATATATTGATGGCGGAACAACAAAAAATGTAAAAGGGTCGTCGATCTTATTCCTCAAATACCTTGCTCAATGCCACCAGATTTGATAATATGATTTGCAATACAGGATAGAAAATCATGTATTTTTTTCTTTCTTTACTTATGTAACATACATCTTGATCATTGACTTTTTTCTATTGTGAGAAATATCATTGCAATGTTAGTAAATTGAGAATGATGACAGGAGCAACAAAACTATGCAGTAGATATATACAGTATAGTGACTATATTATAATCAGATAACGTTAATCACATAACATTTTAATATAATATAATAGGAAATGAAGATGTAGGTAAAAGCAAAGTCAGTAAGAAAAGAAATGAGCATAGTAAACTATCGCAATTATTACAATTTAAAAGTAGAATTCTCATTATCTCTTTCATGAAACAAGAAGAAGAATATTCAACAAACGGAAGGAATTGAATTGCATAATAATAGAGTATGCGGAGAGAAAACGTAATTAGCATAGGTGTAAAGAAAAATTTAATGAAGATTCCGAAACTCTATTATACCCATTATACTAGTGAAAGCAACAACTTTCTTCGACTTTCCCTTAGCACTGATAGCATTCGTTGAGAAAAAGTTAAAGCTGTTCTAATGAGACACTTCCTGTGCTTGTCTAGAAAGTTAAAAGATGGCTGTGCTTTCTTTTCTAAACTAAGGGCTTATTTTTTATCAAACTAGAATTTGTGGTCCAGTGAAGTGCAGTGTATACTCTGCATTTCAATTCTAATCAAAAATGCTCACGACTCCAAAATATTTGCCGTTCTAAACAACGTCTTATGTACATTTTAGTCAGAAAGCATGTAGCATATAGGAATATTCAACAGATTACTTTTTGTATTGCATTTGAGTTGTATAACTACAATAACAAAACAAGTAAAAATTATTCATGTAGAAAAATTTCATATTATCATTTATTCTAAAATCGATGATACATCAAAGCTTGCAGCAGATCATGTAACATAATCTTAAAAAAGAAAATAATTTATCAGAAGATGCTATAGACTTGATCCTTTCTACGAAATGGTTTCTGATGATATTTGAGGGAAATGTTTATTCTGGAACGTTATTATACAAAGTTGTTATGTCTTCAAACTCAAAATAAATAAGTAAACTTTCTATGTATTTTGTCTCTTTCTCACAACAAGCTTTCTAAAAAACTATTTTATAATACTCAATAAATATTTAGTTTACAACATAAGATGTATGTATATATTTCTCTGTACTTGCAACTGACAACAACTCAGCCAGAAATATTTATGTAACTCTGCTCATTAACAAGACACAAATGCAATAATCCTGCTTGGCTTATGCTGAAAATTTGAAGACATGTTTACATATCCTTGCAACCAATATTAGAAGAATAAAGTCTTGTTGTAATTTCTCTATTGAAAACTAACATTGTTTAGCAATATACAAATGAAATATATACTATGTGCAGTCATCATCATTAGTAAAGGAAAAGAATTTAATGAGAACATTTTTCTTAAAGACATTATATCACTATATACTGCCTATATAATGGTTATTTTCACATTTAAATTACTTTCATAAGTTATTTCAACATTTCACAATGTCAACTGTTATAGACAGTCCTTTTTTCATTAGTGCTAAGAGCAGATGAATTCTTTCATTTATAAAATGTTTTACTGTCTACTACACTTCATAGTATGTAAAATTGCATAATAAAAATTCTAGAGAAACAAGAAGCAACCTTGGATTCAAAAAATATAGTCGGAGACAAAGATGGATTGTCAAATAATGTAAAATTCTTCGTTGCTTACTAGAGCAATTTGCAAATACAGTCGAGTATAATGTGTGTTGATACAAGTTTACAAGATGACAATATAATAGTGCTTCCGTTTTACAATAAAACAACAAGTTTATGAGGTGTGCAAAAGACACTTGTCACACTGACGTCATATTTATGACTACATTACTACAGTATGTTACAAATTCTGTAGAGTAAACTGCTAAATGTAATTACTGTTGGTTCCGCTCAATATTTTTTCAGCTCAACGTTTTAGTTGAAGAGAAATAAATAACATAGGCTATGTGGCATGTTCACAACATTATAACAGCTTTTCTTGTGGAATGCTTCGTCTCATCTTATCTTGGCCAAATTCTATTTTTTACAGTGTATCTATCTATTTCTCCTTAATTTAAATTTCAAACGAGCGTAATGAATAAAAATACACTAGATGCAACTATAAAAAAAACTTATTATTTAGTGTCTATAGTCTTAACACAAAAACGCTCGTTACAACTTCTAACGACCTTGGTTCTTTCTCTCTTTTAAATGATGAAAATGTAGAAAGATAATGAAAGACTCGTATATATACCAAGTTTCTAACTAAAGTGATGTAATATTGTCTGCATATATTGACTCAATTTGCTTAGAAGAAGAGTCATGATTATAAGCCAAAATTTCTTTTTGCTTGTAAAGTAGTCAAGTCACATAGTTATAGTTGAGTAATAGTAGGCTACACACAATGTCATAGTGTAAGAAGTGCTTAGCAGAAGGCGTAACCATAAAAGCCTTCGTATCTGAGTCACAATTCATCTGCCAAGAGCTCTGGATATGACATTATTTTTCAATCGTGAAGATTTATCGTAGGCATTTAGCTAGTTGACTCATATTCTTCGTGTTTCTTTGCGCTTTTACTTTGCATCTATAGAAAGTCAAAAGTAGTATATGCCAAAAGGAAAAAGTATATAGAAGCAGCAAAGGAAAGTTGCTCAAGTAGAAGAATGAGAGAATATCACATTACATCGTTTTCAAGTCCTTAACTTATCCATACTATATATGCTATACTGCTGTGAGTTTTTACTATATAATATGATAGTTTGTTCATAGCATAGAGAGAAGTAGTAGAAAAAGCAAAGTTCTTCTATAGTTATGAAATAGTCAAAGTCTCAAATGTACTGTGGCAGAGTAATAATAATGAAAATGGAGTCTACAGAAGAACCACAGAACGACAAGTTTTCTCACACACCATGAATAAATATTATATTGAGAGATGATATCAACCCTGAAAGAAGAGAAGATATGGCTTCTCTATGGATTATTATAATAGTGATTGGTTTCAGATGTCTATATATCTATGAACTGTTGACTGTGAACTTGAGGTTTAGTATATAGATAGTATATATAGACCTTCAGACAGAAGATAAATGAGAGTCACAGCTTATTATTAGCTACATCAATAAAATGTAGCACTGTTGGAAAAGAATCTGTTTTACTTTTGACTAGTCGCCAGCATATTAGCCTTCTACATTCAAATTCCTTTTAAAAATTCCTTGTGATTTATATTTAATTATTGTTTCATTGCAGCTGAAACTTCTCTCATTTCTTTTACCAATTCTGTCAGACTATGTGCTTTTCATTTTTAGATAATGTGCTAATGGACTTTGCCAAAGAAGTGATACTTGAGGAAAGGAAACTATTCTCATCACTCAAGTGTTTGCTTTGGCAGCCGTAAAAGTACACTCGACGCTTTTCTTTTGGTCTTCACTGTCCATATAATAGATTATAAAGACATTATAGTGAGATATTGTACTCCATTCTAACAATACATTTCGAAAAAAAACTATATATCTAAAACTGAACTCACACTTGACTTGGACGACTACATATAATGTAATGTCAATGAGGCAGTTTGATATAATAAGATGAGAGTAGATAGATCGATATAGTATTGATGAAAGAAACTTTTTATCCCAAACGTCTACTTTGTCCGTGTAGGAATCTTGAATTTGAAGAGAAGACTATAATGGAAACACAGAAAGTAGCGATCATATAAAAAGATCTGACCCTGAAGAAAAGTTTATGATGAAGAAGAAAGTAGATATAAGGAATCACGTACGCAATAAGAAAATTCATTTAGAAAGAACCCCAAAGGTTTTCAAAAGAATATCATATAAAACGTAACTAATAATAAGACAATGTGTTTTTCTCACAACAATATGCTACGACTCTTTCTTCTTGAGTTGAGTAGTGACGACAAAGTTTTCCACTTGTCTTGTTTATACTTTTCTCTCAAGGGGTAGAGGACTGGTCACGTAGTCACTGACTGCGTGTCTCTTTCTATTCTTCTATGATGTAATCTGAGATGACGAAGAAGAAAACAAGTTTTTGTTTGCAAGACTTGGAAGCCATGAATATGTCAAGAGCTTTTGTCCTTTTGCCTTTTGTTTAAGGTGTGAATTACAACAGAGTCTCTTTTCTTAATTCATATGACGTGAGTCATAAAGAGAGAGAGAGAGAGTTAAAATAGTAAATTGCGCTTGAACGAGGAAAAGAGAGCTGAAAATAAATCATCTTTCAACAATTCGTTCTTGAAGTAGTAATTTCACACTTGAGTAGCGTCTGTAATTTGTCACAATAGATAGTTCAGAGTGAGTATTACAACTGTTAGCAGCTGAGTCAACTGTAACATTAATCTGATGAAATGTATTTGCCCTGTCGATTTGTTAGCTTAAAATAGTTTTCGGGACTATAAGATAAAATAAGACATTGAAATTTTAGAAGATCTGTTAAGACTCTACGAGATTTTAGATAATAAGAGAAATCAGTGGAGAGATTTGTTTTATAGTATTATATTTCTCTTTCTAATCTTTTGCCTTGAAGCCAATAAAGTATAGAAAGAGGATTGTAGTGTTGTAACATAGCCTAAGGTCCTCTGATTAATACATCCAATATCGTCGCTTCTTTGCTTTACTCTGCTATCCTGATGACAAACTAGGGACTGGTCTAATGTAGTTTTCGGTGACATACACACATAAAAAGTTTCATACCTCACAGCCCTTCTCTCTGTAAGGTTTATATCGATATACGAGAGAGGACCAAATGAGAATTTGAATGGGTTACTATAAGTCTTCATGTGCCAAAACTCTTTCTTCAACCGATCCATTTTCTACTCCTGTTCTCTTCCTTTGCTCAGAGCATTTGTTACATCCGCTATTTTTTCCATATGAAACACTCTGCTGAGTACTATAGTATATTGAAAAGAAGAAAGGACACAGGATACAAACAATGCATTTTTTCTTTCCTTTTTTTCTATACGACTCTGGCTCTTTCTCTACTAATATCTTTTTACATAGTTTATACACTTTTACTTGCCTTTGATTTTTTTCTCTTTGGGTAAAGTGTGCTCAAAACTTTTAAGGTAGTATATATAGACAAAGGAACAATTCTACTTTATAGAGTGTTATAGATGTATATTTGCAGTTTGTTTTAGTGTTATTGGATGTGAACATATCTTCCATGCTGAGCTTTTAGCTCTTGTCTCATGTAGTGAACAACAAATAGATAGTATAAAATAAAATACAAAAAGCTCATATAATGTCGATGAGATAGAAAGTGACTGTTTTTTGTGTCTATAGTGAAAAGAGCCGACGACAACATATTGATTTTTTAGTAGTCCTTTTGTCACCGTTTGCATATAAATTTATTGGTTCTGTATGTATCACTCAACTCGAGTGTAAGTCAATTGACTTTTGCTATAGGTTTTACCATATGGGTTGTAGTAAAGTAGAAAAGTGATCTTGTTGGGAAATTGGAGTGACTTCAATCTGTGGGCACGTCTTGGTTTGAATAGAATCTCCATATTATGCAAGAAGAAAGAGTTATATGCTGTACATAGTGTTTTTTTGCCGCAAGAATAAGGTGAAAAGAAAGGTATCTTATTTCCTTTGTGGTTTTGTAGATAAAGGTTTCATATCAGAGAATGCAGGAAGGTAATATCATTAAGAGATTTCCTGACCACCAGTATTATGCCTTGAAACGCATCTGACCTTCTCAATCTAATTTATTTATGAGATTTTACTTTTGTGGTACAAAATGCAGGAGAAGTGAAAGCATAAAGCTTTAAGACACAATGCTACAGGAAGTGGTGTGCAGCAAGTGTATTATTAAAAAAGTTTGTAGTTAGGAGAAGTATAGAATTGCAGTAGACTACAAGATAAGATTCAAAAATGCAAAACTTTGTATAATAATAAGAGTAGACTATCTACAGATATTCTCTAGAGAATAACAATTTCTTTAGCCTTGATAAAACTAAGGCATTTATTACCTCTATAAAAATAAATGCAGAGGAATTTAGTGCATGACACTTGATCCGTGTAATATTTCCGATTTCTTTTTGTTGTCCAACAAAATATTATAAAAATTGACCACTATGGTATCTTATATCACATTTATTATTTGTTTCCATTTAAGACGTCATCATAAATTCCTCAAATAAAATTTTATGTTTAGTATATGCATTATCCAATGACATATCAAAGCTATCTTATGTGCATTCCTTCTATTGTGTGTCGTGTTATAAAAGTAGCCTTTTAAAAAAATGGATTATCACTTTGCCCCAATCTTATATATTTCTGGCTGACGGCCAACAAGAGTCCAACTAATGTTGAAATATTGTAAATCAGTCGACCTACACTTGAATTCTGACCTTCTTCAAAAGCTTCCTATACAATATGTCAATTGGTACATCCTTGGACGTAAAAGGGAGGCGTATATATGATGAGTATGATGGAAAAAGACAAATGGTGAAAATCACGTCAAAAACTTTGCAGGAGGGATTTTATTTTGCCACTAGCCTCTCTTCACTCTTATGCTAAGTAAATGGCAGTAGTAGTTTGCTAGTCAGCTAGGCATGTGTTCAATTTCGTTTTTTAGAGAGAGTTGCATTTGGGCAAGGTTCTTCGGAGCAGAATCTACTAGAGCAATGGAGCAACAAGCCATAAGTACAGTTCTCAAAGTGTAGGAAGAACTGAAGCAACCCTCACCAGTTGGATTATTGTATCTTAGCTGATCAGTACAACTTGAAACTGGGAAACAATAAAGCTTGTGAGTGAGCTGTGACATCATACATAATAATAATCTAGTGCAATTAATCACTAGTGATTACATATATTGTCAGGTTCTCAAAAGAAATGTGAAAAAGTTTGAGAGAATGTGAAAGTTGTGAAAAAAGAGAAAGTGAGTAGAAACAGGGCTAGAGGATTTTCAGAATCAACTAAGCTCAAAAAATGGATTCATTAATTGAATCTGGAGATAATGAAACTCTACAACATCACTCTATGCATATCTCAACAGCAGCCAGGTAAGTATATTATAATTACTTTTGGAAAAGTCTTTGAGAAAAAAAGTGAAATGAGAGGATAGAAAGAGACAGCTAAGGTGAATGATATGTCACACGGCATTTCTTTTTTGTTTGTCAAAAAGAGCAAAAAAGGTCTCATCTCTTACATTACAACTTGTCTTCCACTTGTCTGCATCTCACGAGACGCTTTTCAAAAGTTGACTTTTAGACACAGAATGAGGCAGCAAAAATGTACTTTAATAATACTTGCTGCCATTTGTGAAATGTATTTTTAGATATGTGTTCAGGGTCAAATGAAAAACTTTTTCATATATATTCTTACATCATCAGAATTGTCTCAGGATTTCTTAGAGTAAATAATACTAATATGGCTCTTGAAACGACGTGACAGTCTGTCG
Source organism: Oncopodura yosiiana (assembly GCA_009869805.1). Taxonomy (NCBI): domain Eukaryota; kingdom Metazoa; phylum Arthropoda; class Collembola; order Entomobryomorpha; family Oncopoduridae; genus Oncopodura; species Oncopodura yosiiana. The sequence goes on from VCNE01002937.1 coordinate 8,250, forward strand.
ACTTTGCATCTGGCTAATTTAAAGTAGCCTTACTTGGAACTGTGATATGGAATAGTCTTTTTCTATTTTTTAATTTCAAACTAATTCTTAAGTAAGTGAACTACAGGGAATAATTAAAAGAGGAAACCTTGTCAAGACTTTTACATTTGATAGCTATTTTCATTCATATTACAAATCAAGTACGTCTCAGTAACAGAACGTTTATATCAAAATAGTCAACTAATTTATTCTGTAGAAACTATTTGGACTTGTATACAAATAAATGTGTACCAAATTACTAGCACTTCCAAATAATATTTAATGGATATAAAGAATCACGAGTTTGAAACTTTGACGATATATGTAATTTAAAATATATAGAGCGATATTGCAACTTTGTAGCACATTGCAAGAGATGATGGACAAACTTTCCGACATTGTCATTTCTAATATTAGGGGAAGCTTTCTCTTTTGTCTTTGGCTAATTTGCATACCATTATTCAATTAGCTCATATATAGTCCCATATCATACTTTACTTAGGATCGACGCTTCTGGCTTATGACATCAAAACTTTTAGAAAACGTACACTATAAAGAAAAAGTTTTAATTACATTCAGCTTTTGTCCTACTCTAGTTACAACAGGTATATAATACGCTCTTACGTCGTCATACTGTAATTATTGTAATCATATATAAGCTTGATGAAAAGTGTCTGCTATATATGTATTTCACAACGAAAATATGTTTTAAATAGAAAAAGTTGTAAATCATTTGATTTTCCATCCACATTAATGTTGACAATGATAAATCCCACTGAGTTTCTTTTTACATTTGGCAAAAACTTGTACACAAAAAGGTTGGTATGTACATATAAGAAAAATAATTGGAATCATGTCTAAAAGTCTTGTAGTCGGCCTAGAAGGAAGAAAGAAAAAATCATCACAAAGAAATGTTAAAAATTGTTCTCCATAAATTATAAACCTTGAAGCATCAAGTGAGAATAGGTTTTTGCTTTCACCTCTACAACCCACGAGTGATGATGCTACATATACAATGTTCACTCTGTGCATTCTTTTCATTTCTTTCATCTTGCCAAATAAATAAATTTCTGGTCGTAAATCCTGAGCTGATTATATCGGCTTTTTAGTTTCTAGTCAAGAAAAGGTTAAAGTTATAAATGTAGCCAAACCACAACACTCTCAGACTGTCTCATAGGAATGTGGACACATTGACATAAATGTAACCTCTTTTATCCTTTGAACTAAATGAAACCTCATTAACACAAAACTCTTAAAAGCAAACCTATTTCTATATGACTAAATCTGAAAAGTTGAACTTGTTGCTTTTCTTTATAGAAACTGTTGAAACTTGAAGAGCAATTCAATAATAAAAGTAAAAGTTGAATAATGTAAGAGCCATACATAACGTCTAAAAGAAAGTTATAAATATATTACGTAAATGTACATTCCGTCTTTTCAACACTATAAGAAGTCAATGCAAACCAATATGACAGAAATAAAATACTTTCATAATTTAAAATTCAAGAAGTGTCGTAAATTTCTTCAATGTTTGTTGAGGTATTTTTTATACACGTGTCGTCCGCCTGAAATGTTCCAACCTGGAAATTTCCAAAGTATATGCAAATCACTTTTTTGCTCTAAGCAATTACTTCGTGATAGATTTTCCATTTTGGAGGATACCCTGTGGTTTAGTGCAATTTCCTATTCCTAAAATGTAAACTACTGTTTTTTCTCGCCTGCAAACTGTGCAAACTTTTGTTTTAGCCGTCTTGTCGTTTCTAAAGAATTGAGTTTTCTTCTTGTCTCAAATATATATATGAGATGCACACGCGATTCAGATAATGAGGCAAATCAGGAGATGATTATATAGAGCTATATACTTTCTTTACATTGTATTGCAATTTGCTCAAACTGTGCTCAACTCACTAAGAGAAGAAAAAATTCTATAGGTATAAGTATATATATATATTTATAGAATGAGCAAGAAATTGTTGTTATGTTGTGTTGAGTTTTTTTTCTTATCAGGAAGACGCTTTGAGGAAGATCAATCTTTTGAAAAGAAAGGCGAGAAAGAAAAAATAAATGCTAAAGCCTATACATATAACAAAAGGAGTGCGAGTGAAAGCTGTAGACGGAGTTTGGACTTTGGTTATGTTGTTATCCACTTTATTCTTCTCGTTGTATTTCAGACAGACACCTTTGGGTAATCAGTCAATTTCTTTCAACCA
>VCNE01002938.1:0-22694 GCA_009869805.1 Oncopodura yosiiana
ATTCTTCTCCGATAATCTCTCAGTAATTTTTTTAGGAAAAGAGTAAAGGCCTTTCATTATTAATAGTAGTAATTTGCATATGTTATAGGAAGAAGAAGAAACTGGAAATGTCAAGTTGGCATGTAGGAACCGTTTAGAATTTCACACGTTAAAAATTTTCAGAAGGTATATTGCATAGTAGTTGTTAGCTGTCGATAGCACAATAACTAAAAACTAAAAAGAAAAATGTTGAACTTCCTCCTGATTCTTCTCTGCTAATCGGTAATTATGTTTTAATGGACTGTTGTGTACGGATGGAAGTGGTATTTAGATTTTGATTTATAGTATAATATTTATCAATACTCACTCAATAATAGTTGCAAAAAGAAATTCCTCGTCTATTTACTACAAGTAGCAGTCCAAACTTGAATTTATAATAATACCGGATATTTATTATACTACCACCTAACTAGCTACATATAAACATTTTCACTAAATACTTTACTAATCTCTCTCCAAAAGCTGCCACTTCCACTTTTGATTCATCTACTTCCATTATGATTATATAATAATGCGGTGCTACAATTATGAGTTATATGCATAAAATGTTGCAGTTTAAGTGTGTTTCAGTATATAAAAACATGAGAGATAAACACAATGTGTAATTATTATTACATATATTTCAGTCAAAAGCCAAACATGTTTTATTCATATTGACGTTGTTGAATGTTGATGATGATTATTATCATAGTTGTGCTTCTTTACTGCAAATGAGGTGTAATTTTTGATTTTTTTACTCTATACAAGAGAACTAACTAGAGAGAAGTGGATAAAACTTTTTTTGATATAAGAATTGTCAGAAAAAGTAATAAATACGTAGTATATACATGCAGATATTTTGATACAAATACATATACACAAAAGTATTTTGTATGCGATATATATGTATAGTATATAATAGTTTTATAGCAATTTAATATGACACTTAAAAACAATGATATTGCGAATAACATTTAAATACCTTTATACAAAGACAGAAAAGTGTTTCTAGTAAACATTTCTCATTAGTATTCTTAAATATAATATATGATTGTATTGTTGTATAGTTTTTTTTTTGTCAAAGATTAAAGTAAAGGTTCGGAATAAGTTGAAGTTTTTGTCGGTTGTAGCGGTGTCTGTCCATAAAAAGCCGGTTGTTGTTGCTGTTGTTGAAACTGAGGTTGTGTAGTAGCATTAGATGGTTGCTGCTGCTGATTTCCTGAATAATATCCCATACAATTTAACTGTTGCTGTTGAGCAGGATATTGTTGTTGTTGTGAAGTGTTGTAAGGATATTGTTGATAGTTTGTTTGTGCAGATACCGCCGCTGTTGCAGATGAATTTTTATAATAATTTGCTTGTTTACTAAGAAATGGATGATAATCTTGATAATTTTCATAATTACTATTAGAATTTGCAGCAGGAGCTGGCATCGTCGTTGTCGCCGGTTGTTGTTGTTGTTGTGGTGGGACAATATATTGTGGTTGTTGATGTTGCGTTGTTGGCTGTTGAACAGGCATAGATGAAGGTTGAGAATTATTTACTGGGTAGTTATAATTATTATATCCCATATTTGTTGGTGGTTGTTGCTGTTGTGATATAGGAGGAGGAGGAGGTGTATACTGTTGTTGTATTGTTGGTTGAGAATTGTTATAAGGATAACTAACTTGTGAAGTTGCTGTTGTAGGCACAGAAGAATTTTTATAATAACTTGCTTGATTACTAAGGAATGGATGATAACTTTCATAAGTGCTATTATTGACATTAGTTGGTATTGGATTATTTACTGTTGATTGTGAAGGAACATTATATTGTTGTTGTTGTTGAGAATAATTAGTAGTTTGTTGTTGTGGCTGTACTGCTGGAGGAGCTTGATATCGACTCTGAGGAGGAATTGAAGTTTGAGTTTGAGGTGGCTGCTGCTGATGTTGAATGATATTGAGGAGGCATTTGTTGTGTAGAAGATGGTAAAGAAGTATTTTGTTGTTGTGTAGAAGAAGCTGCTGGTGATGGTAATGGCTGTTGATATTGAGGTTGTTGATACTGCATTTGTTGAGGAGGAGGAGGAACATGAGGTTGATATTGAGGTTGCTGATACTGAGGAGTTTGAATTGTTGCTGGCTGCTGTTGTATAGAAGTTGAATTTCCTGTTGAAGAAGGATAATATTGTTGTTGTTGTTGCGGCTGAGATTGTGTATAAACAGAAGTAGGTGTACTTGTAATAGGATATTGATAATTTTGCATAGAAGAAGAAGAATTTGGAGGAATTTGTGAAGAAGGATTAATTACAGATGCAGCTGCTTCTTTCATACTTATACCACCACCACCTCCTCCATTTTTCATCATGTCAAGATAATCTTTTAATTTTGGATGAGATGAAGCTACAGTTCCTCCCGAGTTTGGAATTGGATGATTACTAGCTGATGAGGGTGTTATAATATTTGCTCCTCCATAATTTACAACCAAATTTCCAACACCCATTGGAGGCATATAATTTTGAGTTTTTCTCATCATTGTTGACATACTTTGTTCTCTTTCTTCATCTTGTACTTTTGCAACACTTGTTATTCTTTGTAAAAGTTTAGTAACATTACCATCCAATTTAGTATAAAATTCAATTCCTTTATTACATTTACTAAGTAGTTCATCATAAGCTTCATATGATGTTAATAGATTTTGAATAACTTGATTTCTTTTTCGAATTACTTCAACTGTTGCTTTACGCGTTTCTCCATATTCAGCATTTGTTTCAGTTAGAGCTCTTATAATATTTTCTTGTGCTAGAAGATTTTGATCAATAATTTGACATATTTTATCATGTTTCTGAAGCTCTGTAAAAAACCAAAAACATATTAAGATGAGTAACTCTGTTACAATAATAAAACATTATAGAATAAATAGTTACATACCTTCAGCAAATACAGTGTCTAAATCTTGTCCTTTTTTAATTACTAATGATTTTGTTATATCATCACTATGAATAGAATCTCTTAATTGAGTTTCCAGCATTGTTCTTTGTTTTCTCATTTCTTCTACTTTTCCTGCTAATCTTTTCATTTCATTTATAACTTGTTCATCTTTTTCTTCAATTTGTGATGTACATGGAATATGTTTTAGTACTTCTTCTAGTGGTTTCATTAGTATATTTAAATTTCCAACATGTAATCTTACTGCTTCATTTAATGTTGTATTTGATTCAGAAGCAACAGAATGAGCACTTTGATATTTATGTAATTCACGAGATAATTCTGTATTGACATTATTTGGTGCTCTTTTACCAATAATATCTTGATATTCTTTTTCTTTAGTTTCTTGTTCTTTTAATATATCTTGACATTCTTCAAGACTATGTAGAATATAAAAAATATAGTTGTTAACATATAATTTTTAATAATGTTCAGAATTTTAAAAATAATTATAAAGTGGTACTACCTTGATTGGACATCATGATATAAACCAGATAATTTGGACATTAATTCTGATAATTTTTTCACAACATCTGGGTTCACACTCAAAGCAGCACAACAATCAACCAATTCTTGTGGAATCTTTTTTTCTTCAGTATATAAATCCAATTGATCTAATTGCATAGCAATTAAGAATTTATCTAACGCTTCATTTTTCTCTTCAATCTTAGCAGAGTACGTTCTTAAAATTTTAGCTTTTTCTTCACTATATAATGAAGATGCTTCATGTGCTTCCATTGGTACAAGTCTTTCAAATATATCAGGTCCAGCAATTTCAGAATCATTAAATTTAAATGGCAATCCTTTTACTAATGATACTCCCTTTATATCAGATGTTAAAGTTTCAATATCAGGAACTTTCTCATGATAGACAAATTCATTTTCTTTTTCTGCATTAGCTAATTTTCCAGCAACAACATCTAAAGTAAAGTTGAGTGTATCATGAACGGGCTATACAGAGAGATTTAAAAGGAATTAAATTAGTTTATTTACATAGATATGCAATATAAATAACTTTGTTATTAAAACTTACGTCTGTCTTTTCCATTGTTTTAGCTACTTTAGTACATTCGTTCAACTTTTCAACAGCAGCCTTATAAAATGCAACTCTCTCTCCATATTTACTTTGGTCTTCAGCCTAGAATTAGAATTTTGTGAAAAATTTAGATATGTATAATATAGTAGAACCAAGATAGATAAAAGATTACTCACTTGTAATCCTTGATATAATAAAGATAGACAAGAATAAAATGAAATCTTGAGCTCAATTAACTTTCTCCATTTCTTTACAGCTTTCACTAATTTATCTGTATATTGGCTAGAGTCTTTAATTATGTGGTCTGATGTTTTTAATGCCAGTTGATAATACTCAACAATTTGAAGAGCAACTTTAGCTGTGATTGTTGATTTACGATTATCAATTAAACTCTTCTCTACAATACATTCTTGAGCTTGTGCTAAGCAAACATTTGTCATTATGCTTAGTGTATCAGGTGATGTATCTGGTGTAAAAAATTTTTGATAATTTTGTCTAAGATGTTGAAATGCCCAAGCAGCACATTGAAAATGTGTACAGCATGTCTGTAATCAAAAAATGACATTTCCATTTTAGTACATAGATTCATTCATTAATGACATCTTTTCTTACCTTCATACCATCTTGAGTTAAACGATTATCTAATGTTCCAAGTTCTGAATGAAGCGCACCAATATTATATAGAATGCAAGACATTTCAAAGTCAATGTCAGACCATCCATGTACAGTTTCTGAGTATACATCGTACCTGTTAATAAAAAGATGAGATTATGAAATAAACACATCATTAGTAAAGATCATTCACTATCTATCTTCTTTTATTACCATGAAATTGTAACAGCTATTGGACTACCCTCGTGAAGTGGAAATCTACTCTTAAGAAAATTCAATTGGCATAAATACTTTTTTAATGTAGAACAACCAACAAAGTCTCTTGACGCATGAATAGCTGAAGCTCTCAAATTCTCAAACTCGTTCATTTCTTGACTATATCCCTCTGGATTTTACATTATAATGTTCTAATATAAACTGTGATTAAAAAGCACTCATTAGAACCTAAATACGTAATAAGATGGTAATACATATTTCAATTAACAACATACCGCTTTCAATGATCTCTTGAAATTGGGTGTGTCAGCACTCCTTTTCATAGGAAAGCATGTCATTGGAATACGAGGAACTCCTTCCATCGCCATATTTTGATGATGATTCTGTTTAATCAGCAGAAAAAATGATGAATATACTAGAATCGACAAATGCTCACAGCTAGATTTAATTAAAACAATTCTTTACTCAAATTACCTGTATTTCACAAGGCCAACTGAATACAAATAGTAGTTACACTTCTTGGTCGATATAAATAGTAGAAAATAACTTTTAGAACTTTAATTATTTATTGTCGATTCACCGTATATATCATATATAGATCAATAATTCACCACTGATTGAATTGAACTCCTTTTCATAGGAAAGCATGTCATTGGAATACGAGGAACTCCTTCCATCGCCATATTTTGATGATGATTCTGTTTAATCAGCAGAAAAAATGATGAATTAAGAATCGACAAATGCTCACAGACAGAGATTTAATTAAAACAATTCCTTACTCAAATTACCTGTATCTCACAAGGCCAACTGAATACAAATATTAGTTACACTCCTTGGTCGATATAAATAGTAGAAAATAACTTTTAGAACTTTAATTATTTATTGTCGATTCACCGTATATATCATATATAGATCAATAATTCACCACTGATTGAATTGACTAAAAATATAAAACTTTCACTATAATTACTGGGAATTTGACTTGACTGAAACACCCTTACTGATTACTACGAGGTGTAATTATTGATTATCATTGAATGGAAACTATATTAATAATATTAGAGTAAAAATATAAATAAATGATAATAAGGTGAACAACTCTTCCCTTTTCTCAAAGTGTCAATGAATGACTCATTCAATGTCATATGATTTTACTCAATGCTACTATATTTTGCGATGAAGTTACTTGATCTTTGTTTACCTTCTCATGGGACGCTTTCTCCTTATGAAAAACAAGTTTTTTTCATGAAAAACTATTAAAATGTTTCCTATCATCTTATTTTGTAATAATTTATTCAAATATTCATTAAATATTAAAGGAAATTAATAATCATCATAGATTTATGAATGCTCAAGCACATAATGTTAAGATATACGTTTGTTTACAAACAATTGGCTCAAAACAGATCTGGCAACATGATGTAATAATATCATTGTGAACGTGGCAGTGAACGAGTTCCACGTGTATGACGTTTACAAGGTGGCGTTTTCAATTCTTATTCATTTCATCTGCTAACGGGAATAGTAAACAGTCGGAGTCTGAAGATTGTCTAGTAAAAAATTTTTTTTATATTTTACCGACAGTGTAATACCCGGGATTTGATATCATCAAATCATCATGGTAAGTATTGTACCAATTTGGTGTCTTTAGTGTGTTATAAAATTAATTAATTTACTGAAAGAAGAACTAATTTTATTTTTTGACATTTAGCCTGCACCAGCTAGTTCGACAAGTGTAGGAGCCGGTGGACGCAGTCCAAGAGGTAGTGGTGGAGCTCCAAGACCGGCTGGAGGTGGCGGTGGAACTGTTCGTCAACGTAAAACAACATCATCTACAACTGCAGCCAGAAGTGCGAGACCAAGTGCTGCATCAACTGGAAGTATGTGGCGATTTTATACTGATGACTCTCCAGGAATCAAAGTGTGAGTAGAACAAATAAAAGCCTTAAATTAAGTTAATAAAGAAGATATGAGTGTGTTTAATTTTATTGTTTTTTGTTTAGTGGTCCAGTTCCAGTATTGGTTATGTCTCTTCTCTTCATTGCCTCCGTATTTATGCTTCACATCTGGGGAAAATATACTAGAGCATAAAAAAGGACCAAGACGCACGATAATAATTCATTATATTGAGATTGATTCTTGTTTATATATATAGATAATATCTACACCCAACAAATGTCATTCCTTTTGAAGATATATGAAGATACATTCACCATCATGGAATAAATAACTCTATTGTAATACTTGTAATTACTAACATGTGCATTCTTACTATCATTTTTTACCATATGGTGTCCATATGATGATGACAATATCTATTTTTTGTTTTCCTACTAAAATCATAAGTGCTACATTTTTCATTTCATAAAGGCAACTATGTAATATAGCCGCAAAACAAAATTGTGTTTATATGTTAGATAGAGATGGAGAAAGGGGGAGAGAGAAAGTAGAGTAAGTAGTATAGCGAAAGGAAATATAGGTTGCGTGTGCAAAGTGCGAAGAAAAAAGTTTTTCTTGCTATGTGATAGCTTTTTATAGTTCTACCCAACAATTTGTGTGGATGTACGTAGATATATTTAATAATTGAAGTATTATACTTCTTTTCGATCATTTCATATTGCATAGTCAAAACATAACCTAGTACATGAAACATTTGTAAAGAAAATTACGCAATTTATTTATACACCTAGTAATTTTATTTTTGTTTCCATTTTTTGTTTGACCAAGTCCAATAATGCTTATATTTACAAACACTACTACTTACTAGAATATTTATCTTGTCTGTCTCGCATTACATNTAGTAATTTTATTTTTGTTTCCATTTTTTGTTTGACCAAGTCCAATAATGCTTATATTTACAAACACTACTACTTACTAGAATATTTATCTTGTCTGTCTCGCATTACATAATAGAAAGATAAAAAAAAACTAAATTCCAAACTGCGTAGTCATCCAAACTCTCTCGCAATTACTTCAATAACTTTTCATTAGTTTCTCTCTACAACATATACTTCTTTTTCCTTCTTCTTGGAAGTAAATATATTGCATAACATAGTGTAATAAGAGCTTGGAAACTCCTCTATATCTACATTTCTCTATTTGGCATAAGCATTGATTCAATTGCATGTGTCGTCGCATTACAGGGCGTGGGAGTTGTTGTTAGTGGAATAAAATACTACGCAATTTCCAGTAGCTAAAAAAGAAAGATTGAGAACTTTCTCTACCATACTTACATGCAGAGAATTTATGAGTTGACGACGAGAGAGAAGGAGAGAAAATATGCAACAACCATACGTCCATACCCGTGTCGTTATAATGTAGTTCACTCTCTCTCTCTCTCTCTGTTTCCAAGTTTTGCATTATATACAACAGAGAGATTTTAACATAGCACCACTATTGACAATTGGTTTAGAAAAAAGCTGCAGGGAGATCTCATTCAGTACATTTTCCGAGTGGCGTAGGCGGTGTTGGGTTGCATAGCTCAAGAGAGAAAGTCGTTTTTCGGATAAATGAAAGCAATCTCCCTGCTATTCTATGTATAGCACACACAATGGTTGCTTTAGCCATGCATTTTGCAGAAGGACCTTTATCGATTCTACCACAGTCTACATGCACAAATGCAAGTTACACACATAGAGAGAGAGAGAGTGAAAGGGCGAAAGAAGAGAAAGGCCGAGTCAATTTAGCAAGAGGAGAGAACGAATCGCAGAGGAAGCTTGCGTTGCGTTATTGCGTTTTCTCTCCATCTAACCGACCGACTCAACCATTTTTTTTGCTACATTATAGATTTCTCTCAAGTTCTCGGGCTTTTTAGGTATACAGCAAGGGAAAGTTTTGGGAAAGAGAGAAATCCTCTTTTACGTTTTTGACTCTTATTATAGCTTTCTGCACACAACAAAAACATGGAGCCGGTTTATTCGTTGTTGAGAGAAAGAGCAAGAGAGAGAGAAAAGTGCAGTCGCACTACCTTATACGATGTTATGTATATTATGATACGATTATACTATGTGCCTTTTCCTTTTACCAAAATCACTATAATATAACCAAGCCAAGCCACACACATGTAACTATATGGTACTGTTTTAGCTGTAAATAAACATTTCTTGAAGCATAGTATTACATTACGCAAAGCACCGAAAGAATATGAGAGAAAGAGACCTTTGCTTTTTCGTTGTCGCTGAGAAAGTATATAAGCATTGGTCCTTTGGTTCACTATCGACACGCGTCCTACAAAGTTGTCGAGAGAATGAATGCCAATGACCTTTTTTGATTGATCCAATCCACAAAAGCAAAATGGATTCTCATTTATTCACATTCGCACAAGATGGCAAAGTAAAGAAGAACCAACTAAAGTCTTTCATTTATGCATGCATATATCTCTTTCTATCTATCGTAGTTTTTTGACTGTTGAAAAGGAATAGTAGTTTAAGTAGCAAGTTAGCAGCATGTTAAAAATGCGTTTCAGCAGTTATACAACACAGAACTCTGTTATAACTTTTTTGTTATATGTGTGTAATATAGTACAACAAGAGTTACAACAACTACTGTAGTTATGTAGTTTAATATATAAAACTGACTTTTATACTTTGACTTGTTCTCTTGCTATATACTTCTTCTTCTTCTTTAGCTTGTCTCACAAGTCAAGTTGAGTCAAGGCGAATAATGTGTGTTGTGTAATACTAGTCAAAACCCTTTCCTTACAAAGTCAACTTGAATTCTTACTCTATATAGTTAGAAGAAGAGTAAAAGAAAATTGGCTGCGTTGCTACTTTATACTCTAGTACACAATGTATGATTCTGCCAATATATAATACTTAGTTTTGTTATAATATATATCCTTTACTATAGCATTTCCTCCATGCGTTTATTGCTCTCTCGTCGTCTTCTTCTCTCTCTCTCTCTTACTCTCTTTGCAGTTGATTTGATATGGTATTATAGAAAGAGAAACGAACCATAATCTTATCCAAAAGAATGAAACGACGATGTTATTTCTTATACATAGAGCAAAAGTTAAAAATGACTACTTAAAAAAGAAATGGTGTCGTTCTTTCATCTTAAAAAAACTGATGATGCTTTCTTTCATTTCAAGAAGTTATGTTACGTATTTTAATACATTACATATATTATATGTACTTATTTATAATAAAAAAATTCTCCATGAGCAAGAAGAGAAGAAGATTGTGAAATCTACACATGTTGACGAAAAATGAGCGCATTATATATTTACTTACTTACTTACAATGTATATAAAATAATATTATATTTTATCAAAATATAGATAGCAAGTTGACGTGAACTAATAAAAAGAAGAAGGAATATATATATATATGTACTTATATGTTTCAGTCAGCGCTTTATTTTATTCGACATATTGCACTGTAAGCAAACTTTGTAGTTTTATATATAAAGGGGTTAAAAAGATTTTCAGTGAAGATATAGTAATACTTGCTACTCACTACTTTATTCTATATAATATATAAGACACACCTTGGATAGAATGGAAAACGTTTTTTCTTTTCCATATGTACATTTTAGAGTTTCACATTTACACCCGAGTTGAATAACAACAGTTATTCATCATGCAGTGTGCGTGTAATAAGATATAGTAGTAATATGATAAAGTATATGATACATATAATGATATTTTATATATATTCTAGTGCATAGCATTACTACGTCGTAACCTTTATCCCAGAGAGTCAATGAATGGACAACAAACTACATTATATTCTAACATTAATGTTGGCCAACTTACGTCAACAGCAAATGATCCACCCTGCATCTAACTTCTTCTTGCGATGCTCTTACTTTTTGAAAAACAACATTTTAATGCATTGCATCTTATATTGCTCTCTCATAAGGGGTTAAGTAGTTTCTTTATGTACAACAACAACGACTATGTGATGTGATGTGAGTGAAGTATGTAATCAAATAAAAAGAGTAAGTAGAGGGATCATCTTGTAAGAATATAATAGCTTCACTTGTTCTCTCTCTCTCTTAAGTATATGACAAATATATATATATAATATGTTGTCTCAGCATATATTATACAAATCAGTTTATGTATTGCATCTTATGATATTCATGTAATATGCATTATCTTTTTAATGCACGCGTATCATAACCATCAAATAATCACACGTCCTTCTTATATCGTCGTCATTATCACCAGGTCCTTGAAGTGATGACCAGATTTCATCATTTTTGGTAACTTTTTACTTCTTTTACAAACCTACCCTGCCTACACACATTAAATTGCTGCATGCACATGGTGTGGTACCTCTCTCATCTTTCTTATCTCTCTTTAACAACATATTTGCTCAAAATGTCAAGAAATTGACATTCAGCAGTTTATAGAGAATTCTTGACGATATCAAGAAGAAGAATAAAAAGAAGCATTGAAACATTATATATATATATATATATATATCATGTGATGATGATAGTAGGTATATACAACATATTTCCTTAAATGGTCATAATATTTTCATTTGTTTTAGGCATAAAGATTTCTACACCCGATTGATGTTTACGTCTTGGAAAAAATTTTCTCTTGACTAATCTTCTTATATTCCTGATGCGATTGTGATGATAAACTTCTGTTTGTTTCTCTCCTTCGTCTCTTCTCATGAAAAAGACTGTGATATACATATTGCATATTGAAAAATTTGTCGCCGTCAACTGACGTAGTAATAAATATGGTTGTACTTATGATTGCAAATAGATTTACAATGTGCGCATTATTATTATTATTATTGCAATATTCCAATCTGTTCAAAATATGTAGTAGCAACATCACATCCTACTACACTTACATACAACTATGCATAATATTTATTTTATACATCTTGTAATATAAAGCCATGTCTGTATGTCTGGTTTTTCTTTTTTGGAATAACTATAGATTACTTTTGCATATGCATATATTATTGAACTACTGGCGAATATATATATATATATATATATCTTGCTTTATACTTGCATTACATGCAAGAAGAATACAATAGCAAAAGATATACTTGATAGTATCAAGTAGTATATAGAAAACCTAACTGAAGCAAACTGGACTGGATGAGACTACTAAGCAAAAAAAACACCTGCGAGAAGAAAAAAATATTTCAGACAGTGCGTAAACGTCTACATAGTTATATGTAAATCGTAATTGTATTTGCAGTGCACGTAATGCAAAAAGCGGTCATGAGACAATGTTGGTTTGTAATTTGAGAATTGTTTTGTATGCAGTCATATACACTTGAAAAGTTATAACATTCTCTACTATAGAAAAGAGAGAAATATATTGTTGTTTTATTGTAACGACTCTATAAACCTATGCAGTAGTAAGTAGCCTGTACCATTAAGGAGAAAGAAAAGAGTTGATAGACTTAAATATTTTGCTAGACAATATAAGAAGAGAAAAGAATGTATATAAAGTTATATCTACAGAAATTGGCATATATAGCTTTCTGCTACCAGACAGGATGCTGACTAAAAGAGATACATTCTATAGTACATCTCTCTCTTCTTTGCACATTACCTGCTTCTTCTATACATATATATTGCATTATTATGCAGAAATGCATATATGTGTATAGTATAAAGTAGGTACATATATATATATAGATGCTTTCTCTGGCTGAAGTAACAGTTAAAAAAGATATATATAAAAATATACAATAAAAGAGTGCCAACATTGTAGACTACAAAATGCTTTTGGGCGTAATACTATGCAACTTTGACATACGTTATCAAGGTATATAGAGTAAAGAAGAAACAAAATATGTAGACGACGAGAAATGTTTTATACTCTCTTCCCGTGTGTGTGTGTTGCTATTATGCAGATGTTGTTACAATTTTTGGCTTCCTTTACCTCGTGTCATGTCACTCAAAAAATGTATAGCGGTTGAAAGAGTTTCTCAAGTATTCATCCGTCCTGGAAAATGGAGAAGACAAGTAAGTGCACGCAGCGCAGTATTGCTATTTTTTTAAAAAAAGTTTCTTGTAGATTTTAGATATAGTAAGATACAGTTATTTAGGTACTATTCCATTTCCTTACACTCAATTTTTTAGATGGTTCACTCCTTTTTTCATGTTTCTATTTTTACAGCCTGTGAACTACATTTGAAATTCGGCAAGAAAGACTACACACACACACGCATGCATCTCTTTTAGAGTAAAGGAGACAACACAAGTTGTTATATAGTTAGTCAGTAAGTTTCGCAATGTGGATATATAATATATCTAGTATATATATGTGTGTGTATTATGTGTGTAAGTAACTTAAGTAAGTTTTCTAGCCGTGGGTATACATTTCTGAAGAAGAGAAGAGTAGAACGTTCCAGTATGTCTTTGATGGTTACTATTTGTCGGTTTGAAATGACAGGAGAGAAGAAGAAGAAGAAGAACGAGATGAGAGAAGATAGATGCTACATAAAATAAGGAACTAAAGCCACATATATAGAAGACCTTCGTAAATTGTCAGTAGGTACAGCAAAAGTAAGAATAAGAGTAAGAGAGAGAGAAAAAAAAAGTGTTTTGCAAAAAAAGAAAGACGAGACGACTTCTTAACGCATCTTGTTTCATTGCTTTTGACTTTATATGTAGGTATTCTGTATAAGTAGGTAGGAGGTGAAAAAGAAAAGGACGAAAAGGGATAATATTCAAGACAATTTCTCAGAAATCCAATAAAAACATTTTGAGTATATGAGAGAGAGAGAGAGATCTTAAAAAAAGAACTATAAATGCGTGTTTTGAAATCGCTTTTCCTTTTCATTTCTACATATCTTAAAATGCGTTATATGTCTCTCTTCTCTTGATTCTTTTTCTTCTTCCCCTTCTATACTTCCAGTTCGCAGTAAATGTTGAAATAAATCATTTTTTCTTCTAATGTTGTATAGCATGTAGATATTGACCGTTCACGCAATGACAATAGATTTTTGTGAATTCTTGACATTAACATTAACGCATTCCATATCCGGCCTTTTTTGTAGACAATATATGTACGCAAGAGGAAACATGTACATTGAATATACGCATAACATATTATATTATTGACCTTATGTCTGTTTTCTTATGTGCGTGAGACGTTGGTAGCTATTTGTACTATAGCATCAATATGCAATTTAACATGTTTCACTCATAAAATCTCTTTACTTTAACATAAGTAGTTAAAAGTCATCATGTGCAAATTGAATACAGATTCTTTTACGAAAGAGAGAAAAGAGAATATGGGTCCAGTTTGTAGAAATTTCTTAGAATTCTCATTAACCACAAGTAGTGTAACGACAATAAATGCCAATACTATCATCATTCTCTCTCTCTTGATGTTATTCACTGTGTGGTTAAAATTTTTCTGTTACATTGCTTCTTGCTTTTTATGCAGCCTTGTCTTGATTCACTCTTAGGATACTCAAAACTATTTACCACCACATCCATTGGCATTTTCTATTTTTTTCTTCACTTTTCGTGTGGTATGCTCTGATGTGATATGTGATATGGTTCATTTGTTTTATTTCATGTCATTGTCCTACTATTATTGAATTGCGTTGTAAGTTGCAGTAAGTATTTTAGTACAAAATTTTTGACTTGTATCATATATTTTCCTTCACGCTTTCAATTTTTACTTTCAACAAACATTCAATTGCAATATGAATTTTATATATATAAAGAAATGTCATTGTTCATATTAATGTCTACACACGCGTCATTGAAGTTTTTATTCATTATAGAAATCTATACAACATATGCATATAATAGTGCATTGAGAAAAAAAAACTGACTTGGCTTTTGACTTACTTTTTTATACTATACTACTACTGACTGAATTGATACTTTGAATAAATGTGACATAAATTACAATGTTAATCTTATGTCACATATGTTTCGATGAGATTTATATACTCAACATTAATGATTGAATAATATTGCCTTCTGTTACTCATTTGACTATATATATATATATAAGTACAGATTGTATACTATGCTTGCCCTGTTTACTTTGAAAGCTTAGCTAATGCAATATAAGTAAGAATATAATATATAATATCATCAAAAGTAGTATAACAAACGACTCTGTTGTTATTGTGAATATTATCACACATTATTATTGACTTGAATTGAGAATGTTCTATGAGATGAAGAAATTCAACTGAAAAATGCAAACTACATTACATGGTTTACCTTGAATGTGTTTTGAACAGTTCATGATTTGACTTTGCCATTTGCATCTTTTTTCTTTTTCAACAACTCTTTTCATATACATATATTGACTTTGGTTGAAAGGAAAAGGATACTATATCACACAAGGTCTGAAAGTCATTCCCTATAGACTTCTCTCTTCTCTTCTTCTTCTTCTAGTTTTCATCATTGTCGTCGTCGTCGTCTTCTTTTGCATACTGTACTTTTTGCAATCACTCTCATGCATGTAGTACAAACAAAATATTTATCTAGTTGCTTCTACAGTCAGTCTTTGTATTGAATTTGAAAATCTCTTCCATGTAATAATGCCAAGAAAGCAATGCGGACTTGTTTTTTTCATAGATATATCTTTAGTCACTTTGACTTTGGCAAGTGTATACTTACTACATATAAAAACAAATACTAGCATCATTCTCTAAAGTCTAGCCGCCTAGATATCCAGTGTGTACAATTATATAAAATGGCAGCAGGAGTAAGAGTAGAAAAAAATCAACATGTGTAAAAAGTCTCGTCTTGCGTATTATGCAAAAATGCGTTCTCTCTATGCTCTTCTCTCCTCTTCAACAGCAACGATGATGTGACCTATTTACGATAAGATCAAACGCAACTCTATAGACTCGAAGGAAAAAAATTGACTATATACCCATGAAATGAAATGAATGTATATATATGTGGTGGTAAAGAGATTTTGTATGTAATATAATGTAGAACAACAACAACTACTTGGTATGATATTACTTATCCTAATATTCACTTCTCTACGCCCTAAAGACCAATACTTTTTAGTTTTGACTCATGTCGTAGGGCAAGAATGTTGGTGCCAAAACTCATAATATAACAGTTCAATACATCAATGACAAAAGGAAAGAAATTGCATTATATATCTATATTGAACCAATTTGCAATTGCAATTTTTTTTATTAGACGCAATCAAGAAGACTAATTTTCAATTTTCAACGCCAAATAAGATTATTACATTTTGAGACTTATAATAATCTTATTTTGGCATCTGGTATAAAGAAAGTATTAGTTGTTGTTCTCCTTTATGTACATAACGCAGCAAACTGCACGCGCTTGATATGTTGTAGGAAAAAAAATGCACTGACATGAGTTGAAACTAGAAAGAGCAGAGAGGAGAGTTCTCTTATAACTATTAGCATTATACATCTAATTATATCATCATCCAACATTGCATTCACTCTTATATGTTGCTCTCTCCGATCCAGGTCATCTCTCATTCAAAACACACATGTAACATGTGTGTATTTGCTTTATCCTCTAGTACACATATACATTCAGTTCAGTTTAGTCAAATAGAGAATAACAACTGAAGGCTATTTTACACAGATTAATTATTATCTCACCCCGCGCACTTTGTACAACTTAACTAACTTTTATGCTACTATACAAGAGTTATATGTTATAGAGAGACAGTGAGAGAGAAGGAGATCAGAGAGAGAGAGAATAATAAAGTCATTCATACATTTTATTTGCTTTTTTACTTGACATATTGTACTTTGATTTTGATGCAGTGCTATAAATGAAATATATATATATATATATATATATATATAGAATGAATTCATGTCGCCAATAATCCTCCTATGTATGCGATGACCAAGAGAATAATAATATTTGTTTTTCATCATCCAGCTCAGCTCTTCTTCTCTCAATGAATCTACACATTCCAAAATTCTCTGTACTTACTATTCTCTATAGATGTAGGAAACACATTTTTATTTATTTATTATATACACATAATATATATATATATAACATTTGAAAAAAATAGATATCACATCACATACTTTTTGTGATGTGAGAAGTATATTGTAGATAATACTGCTGTGTCTAGCATTCTGTGTAAATTTTCATGTTTTTCATTGACAACGGCACACTCAGCAAAAAGTCCAACAACAACAACTCATATAACATAACTTTTGTACTCTGTCAGCACATTCCAAATAATTTTGTGCATTTTATAATACAATGTTACAGCATATTATATATTCCCTTACGGCTATTTTAAAAACATAATATCACCAGCAACATTCGCATTTTTAGCATAATAATATACAATAAATATGCCATAAGCAAAATCTTTTTCTAAGTAGTACACGTAATATTATTACATGAAGAGATGCAGCCGCATGCATATTGTTTACAACAGTTTCACGTGCATTTTGCATTGCTTACCTGCTGTTATATCTCTCTCTCTCTCTCTCTTATTTTCTAACGTTATACTCTCTCTCTAAACTCCTTTTCCCTATCTTATATACTATACTTACTATATACTCTGTTGTTTTGTACCTCATTTACTACTCTAGTATATAGTAAAAAAACACTTTACCTTGCATTACTCTCGTTTTTGCATTATTGCAACATTTGTCATTTCATTGAGAAATCTAACATGGACTAGAGAATTGAGGACAAGTGCATAGACTTACTACGCCTCAATTTGCATATATGGATCTGTACATAGTGAAAAAAGAGATAAACGGCATAAGAAGGAACCTATAGAGAGTCGTTGACTACATTTTCTATTTCACAATAGAGACTACTACATACTTTGCATTGCACTATTGTACTTTTTTCTTTTGAATGTACGTGATATAAAATAAGTGTCATTATTAGAAAGTCATGGCAAAAGTCTCTTTTTATAGGAGTCTCAACTATATATATGACACTATAATGAGACTATATATCTTGTACTAATGGTATTTCTCTCAACATTTTATGTGTGTGTAGCAAAAATTGCATTAAATGTGTACACGCACTGCTAAGTTTGCCACGAGGAGTCTAAGTGAGCAGTTGCTGTTTTTTTAATGCATTATCTATAAAAGTATATCTATATCTATACTCACTTGGCTGAGTGAGTGAGTGAGTTCAACATTGCATATAGAAATTATTATGGCGCTAAAAAATATGCATTGTTTGTGGTTTTCCTCTATATATTAATGTTTCTTGCACTTGACTATACTTGGTCATGAAGGCATAGAAGAATAAGTGAATGCGAACAATAACAACAACATTATATATATACTATATATCCTCTTCTTGAAAGTGCGTAACATATATATATAAACTTATATACTTTTAAGTTGGCATTGCATTGCACTATAGTCATCTAACTGTATAATGCTCTTCTCTCTCTCTCTCTCTATGTATATATTATGGATTTTTGCGAGCTGCGTTTTATGTTCAAGAGACGAGAACGAAACGATGTTTTTTTATTCTTCCTTCCGGGTTCTTGACTTGCTTTGCTTTTGCTTCTACTAGTTTATAGCCAAAGTGTAGTAGTAGTAGTAAAGTTGTAGGAGTTTTGGCGTATGGTATATTGAGAGAGAGAGAGAAAGAAGCATTTCTCTATGCAACGCACTGCGCTGGTGCTTTTCTACATGTAGATGCTTTTATTACAACTGTATTTCTATATTGCGTATATATATATACACTGTAGCAGCAATAATGACATTGTATGTAGGAGAAGAGAGAGAGAAGTCGAGTTATGTAGTAGAGTTAGAAAAGAGGTAAATGCTATTGGTGCACGAGCGCTTTGGCTTCGGATTGCCTTGGCCAACAACTCCACCACTATTAGTTATATTGCTTCGTGCAAGTTTCAGCAGAGCAGTTAGTAAGTAAGTAGTAGCAAAACAGAGCTTGCATATCCCATCATCAAGAAAGGACATTCATAAGCACATAACCCTTTTTACTACTAGGACGACTCTACTCTCGTCGTCTCATTGAAATCTCGAATTGTATTATTATTATTACAAGAAGGGATCATCATCTCAATTTGACATTCTTGAAAAAAGAAGAAAAAGTGAACAAGTGCATTATTTGAGAAAACACGAAAGAGGAAAGAAAGAAAAGATATCATCATTGTAAAGGAAAAAATCTTCTTCAGTCCAGTATTAGATTACATACATATAGGCACATTGTACTATCATAATAATAATAACCAACTCTTTGCACACTGAAGTTTTTACCGTTTGTGTTGCACATGTCAGTACGTATATGTTTTAGTACGTAACGTACACAATAGTGCACACATACACACGTTGGTGGTTTTTTACTCTCCTCTTTCTCTTTTTGCTCCAAACTACTATTATTTGGATGCATGTTTTTTCAGTGTGTATATTACTTTAACAAGAACAACAACAACAACAACGCTTTTTTCAACCACGGGATTCATATATAATTTTTTGGGATTGACATTGTGTCAATCAGTTTTTGTGTCAAGTCAATATATATGTATATTTGTTCTTTATTATTGGTGTATCAAAAAAGTAATACGAAAAAACTGTAACTTTGTTTTATCAAGTGGTGCTGAAGAAATATTTCATATTGTGAAGTTTTTTAAAAAAAATTGTTAAAACTGAACGAATGAAAGGAATATATATACTAAAGGATTAATTTTTAGTGTAGTTAGTTTGTTGAAAAAGCCAATAGCGCTTTAAATATAAGATGACATCAATTGACGCTCTTTGTACACTAGACGGATTTCACGGATACGGGTTAGTAAATTTTCTTTTTCTAAGTAAGAAATCAATCTTGTTGTTATTTACGAGTTGCATGTACTTACTTATTTTGAGAGCATCTCTTTATATAGATTGCTTATGTAGTTACTCAATTTTTATCATGTGCATGCTTACTACAAATAATTATAAATGCGCAGTATATACGCCACACAAATCGTAGAGTAATTAATATTTAATTACTCATTTTGCAGTTAGTCAGGCAAGGAAACATAGACATTGAGAATTACAGATTGGTTAAACTATGCACAGACAGAAAAATGCATCTCAAACATATAGTGTAACATTTGTTTTTTGATACACTTATCAATTAATTGCTTCTCCACATAGTAGTATACTCTTGTAGCAATAGTCGTTTTCATTTATTATTATTATTGTTGTTGTTGTTATTTCTATTATAGTAAACAGATTTGAAGAAAAATATCAATCATTCATTTTTCTTTTGTATGCACAACTCACTCGAGAGTATATATGGTACACATTGTTTATTACCTTTTGCATTTTATTGCGTTGTAGTTTTTCACTCTGTCTACATATACGTCTACGATAAAGTACATTATTATATATCTCTTTCTGTATATAATGTCTTGTGTATGCACTTTAACGCATTTTGCATTTGTTATATAGTAGTAGTACTATACTACTACTTACTATTTATTATATATCTCATCATGAATGTTGTTATTGTAGAAAATAGTTTATATAGGCATAATGGCATTATATTACAATGCATGAACGTCATACTTTTTTTCTATAGGTATATATATATGTCTCTCTTTCTCATCATCCCACCTTTTATTATACCTGTTGTAGAGAGAGAGATAGATATATCTACTATTATTGTGGAGCATAAGTGCGTAAATGCAATGCAGTTTTTGCAGTTAGTTAATGAGAAAGACTATTTGCCGTGTGACCATGTAGTATCTCTTGTACAATAATCATGCAATCTCTAATCCTCTCCAATGCAAATGTGTTGTTGTCTTTTTTGACTGAGGGACGACATGCATCACTATTATATATTATATATTATCCAAATGGTTTATATCTCTCTTTGAAATATATACACTAATGGCTAATGGTACATACATATTCTGTTTCTTCTTTATAACTAACAAACAACAAAATACACATAGCACCCATTTTTATTTGCCCATCAAACTCATCTCATACTTTGCCATTCATTCGCTATTTTCTTGCATTATCAAATAGACATAGCTGGTTTGGTTATTTGCATTATGTACATATCAAGTCGGGTCATAATGCTTTCAATATCTTTTATCCTGTGTAGTCAGCAAAGGATAATCTTAATACACTACTGTGAATAATATTATTAAAGAATATATATGGTTACACGACTACATTAAATGATGAGATTCAAAAAGATGTATACTTTGTTAAGACGCTACTGTTAAGCATACATACATACATAGTTATTTCTTTCTTCTGAAAGCTGTTTTATGCATGATATCCTACAGTGAGGAGAGTATATACAATATATAATATTATAAAAGCTTCTGCTGGATAAAATGTTCACATCATGACTAGTTCTTTAGTCGAGTATATACATATTATATGTTGCAGTAAGCAACAAGAAGAAAAGTAACACATCATAAAGTTGAAAAGGAAACTACGCAAATTTTTTTGCATCCTAATAGCAAGAGTAGAGTATATAACTATTAGGTATGGTATGTAATGTTGTGTAATGATACTAT
Organism: Oncopodura yosiiana; assembly: GCA_009869805.1. NCBI lineage: Eukaryota > Metazoa > Arthropoda > Collembola > Entomobryomorpha > Oncopoduridae > Oncopodura > Oncopodura yosiiana. The sequence continues at coordinate 21,290 of VCNE01002938.1, forward strand.
AGTAGTAGTTCTTGTTATAAGAAGATACTATGTATGTATATATATATATATGGGGTATATAGAAACTGAATTCTATAATATACTTTGCTTACTTGCTCTTGTCGGTTTGCCTCGTTGCGTCCGTCAATGTGAACACAACATCGCATTGCTTGCATTGTTGGCAATATCAGGGTGGGCTCAAAGTTTAACAAAAAATGTAATCCTTTATAATATCATGTTGAGAAGAGGAGGAGGAGGACGACGCTGCTGCTGTTGAGATAGAAAGAGAGAGAAGTGCGAGTGTGATTATTTTGCAAAAGCCATTTTTTGAAGCTTGCAACGTTGCAAGTGATGCATTTGTCTGCATTCATTCGCTAGTCTAATACTACGTAATAGTGTGTGTATGTGTGCAGAAGAGAGTCTTCTCTCTCTCTCTCTCTTATTTCGAACCACTCTCACAATGTTATAATATGTCATGCCATTCTCAGATCTGAATGTAGCTTCGCAAAACACTCACTCACTCAACTCTTTCTGTACGAGCGAGTAACATGTATATAAAAGTAGTGTGTGCTAAACCCTTTTTTACTACTACGTACTTGTTACTACTTACTCTTCTCTAGCAGCATTTTCAGCTCATTCACGCACATACAAATAGTACAACACACATATTGCAAGTACTTACATTCACATTCAGCAATTGGTTCAAGCATGAGTTTTTTTGTTAGTAGTGGCAGCAAACGAGAGGATAATAATAATGGCGCCCATTTGATTAATCATCATTTTTGTCTCGTGAATGTGTATTTTGTCTCATCTTTTTTTATTATTGCACACCTATAATAACACAAATACTAATAACAACAACAGTAACAGCAAAGTTTCAACAATTGTTTTTTTAGTTTAATGTGGTGATCCGGTTCTCGATAACAGAGAGTGTATACGGCATATATACCATTTATATTAGTGCATCATCTCAACTTTCATTCCATTGTTGCAACTGTTATATAAAAGCAAGGTTGAATCTTATCACGAATTGGAAAAAAACGTGTGTATGTGTGCAAATTGAAATTATTTGAAACATGACCTTTAGCCTTTGGCTTTTATTTAAGAATTCTTTTAGAATTCTGACGTAACTTTAAAAAAAAGTTAGACTATCTATATATTCAAAACGTTTCATGTGAATATAAGTGAAGTAGTGTAAAATAACGACAGTGAAAAAATATACAATTTCCTACTCATGTGGCTCATTTGATCAAATACGATACCCAAATAAAATTTTGCAGCATGACAATGCGGGGTTGTTGTAAAAGTCAAAGAGCTAATCATAGAGTTTTGATTAATATGATGCAGTTAAAATTGCAGAAAAAGATTACTACTACTACAACCAGTGAAAAATTTGAACGCATTATTACAGGTATATAATATACAA
>VCNE01002943.1:0-14339 GCA_009869805.1 Oncopodura yosiiana
ACACATAAATTGTTAGACTCTCTCAAAATAATTTGCCTCCGTATTAAAAAAAATATATGGAGATTAGGAATCTTAATATTGTAGAGAGAGATTGAATTAAAAAAATCTTTTTTAGAACGCACATTACATAACAACACACATGCTATATATACTATAAAGAATATATATATATATATATAGCCAAAAGTTTTAGATGCCTATATACTTTTTTGGTATAAATGTCTCTTCTTGCTTTAATAGAAGAAATTATGCAAGAAAACTATGAGAGAAAATTGTTACTTGTCATTAAAAAAAGATATGCAGAAATAATCACAATAATATAGATATATATCTCTTATGAAGAAAACAGTCATGCTTCCGATTTTTTATCCGATGTACATATTTAATCTCAGATTTAGTAAATAGTGTGTGTGGTATACTTGTTGAGAAAGAGAAAATGATCTGTATCAACACTGGCACAACAAATCCTTGGAACTACAATTGTAGATGTATATGAAATATCTACAAACTACTGCCATATGCCACTAACGTTAACAAGGATTAGTAGAAAGAGTTTAGTATAAATCAAAATTTTCATTAATGAGTTGAGCTTGTGCCAAAAGTTAATTAAATTTCATTTGTTGTACAGTGGAATCGGTCTAAATGAATTTATAATCACGAGTCAATAAACGGAATCTGTCTATACCGCTAATAGGAGCAATTGAAGCTCATTACCGTTATAGAGAAAATTTTTTGAGTTTGCTATACTGAATTCTATACTCAGATTCATTGGCATTCATTACTCTCAGTTGCTGGAAAGTAGCAAAAATCTGAATTAGAGCTCCATTTAGACTCCAGTACTATTTTTCCAGAACTTTCACTACTCTTTCCAGGAAAAACAAAAAAATGCTAAAGATGACATTCTTGTCCAATTTTACTGTTATAGAGAAAGCAGCGTTTATTAACATTGGCTGGAAATACATAGCTATAGACAGAATAGCGTTATAGGTAAAATTGTTATAGAATCGATATAATCTATTTAGATAGGCTTTAAACTTAGAGAGTGAAAGTTCACCGGTATAGACAGAATATTGTTATAAATGAGTGCCGGTATAGGCAGAATATCATTATAAGTGAGTACCGGCATGGACAGAATATCGTTATAAATGAGTGTTGGTATAGACCGAACATCGTTATAGATGAGTACCGGTGTAAACAGAATAGCGCTATAGACGAGTACCCGTATAGACAGAATATCGTTATAAATGAGTATCGGTATAGACAGAAATATCGTTATAGATGAGTACAGATATAGACAGATTCCACTGTATTATTTTAGTTGTCATTATGAAAAAGGCAAATAAAAATGAAATCAATTATGAATCTCATCATCAGCTCACAGAAGTAAAGTATTCATTAGAAAAGAAAAAAATTCTTGATTTATATATAAACTAGTATATAGAATTCGAATACGTCGATCTCAGAGTATGAAAATAGTACGTTGTTGTCAAAGATATATATAAAAAATGCTGCCATATATTAGTAGAGAGAGAGGAGTCAATAGAAAATAGAGAGACTTGGGATTTCAGGTCTAGCACATTGAATCACTATGAGGTTGTAGATAAAATAAATGGTGATGATGACAAGAGTGAATTACTTTGAGCATTAATCTTCTGAGCTATTAGTAACTACATAGTCTACTAGAATTTGTTAAAGTCAACTACTATACTATACTGTACTATGTATATATATATATATAAAATGGTGTAACTATTAAGAGATTTTTTGTCAATAGTTGCTGAAGAGTAGTGTAAGTATATATGGGATTTAGTGAGTGGATTTTGAGACGGAGAAATCTACTCAGTATTTTATTGCCTTATGACATGACACTATGATATGATGTAGAGGATATAACGTGTTTTCTTAGCTCAGTTGTTAGTCTGTTAAGATTGGTACTATGTAAGAATTGTTTGTAAGCTTAATTAAGATTCTGATAGTGTGAATTGAATTTTATGACTTTGTCTCTCTAGTTCTTCCTCCTGTAGTCCACTTGTGAAATATTCTAGTCAATTTCCATTTGTGTTCTGTAAAGGGGAGTACACGAGCGATGGATAGAATTTTGAGTAGAAGTGAAAGTGAACCAAATACAAAGTTTTGTAGTGACAATTTTTCTGATAAAATCTAGATCAAAGGAGTCAAAGGTCATGTCAGTTACTTCTATCAAATACTTTTCAAAAATATAAAACAGAATCCTACGAGAAGATATGGTTAAATTGTCCACCGAAAATTTAGTTGTTTTCAACTTTCGAGATTCAGACTTGATAAAATTGCTGTCAATTGTTTACTATAGAATTTTTTTAATGAATTTATAATATAAAAATGATTGTCAAAATATTAAAACTTGAACTTAAAAAAACGGAATTAATAATTAATTTTGTTAATTGCTGGGAATTGAACACTGGCTCTAAAATTGCTATCAATAGTTTACTGTATCATAAAATTTGCCTAATGAATCTAGAATATCAAAATAATTATAAACGTTTGCAGAATAGAACTTAAAAAACGAAAAGTTAATTGCTGCAAATCGAACACTGGCCCCTTTTATTAATATAGTCTTCTGCTCTATCCAATAAGTTAAAGAAACGTTGACTTTAGTATATCAGTTGTCAAAATATTTCTTATTTTTTAACTAGCACTGCATTTAATAACAAAATTAAATTCACACATCTACAAACACCTTAGAATGTCTTCACTCTTCAGAAAAAGTCACTTCAAAACTTTGTATAATTGGTCAAGTTTTGAGTCAGAATTACAAAAGTCGCTCGTATACTACCCTTGTCACTGTTAACCTAAAATATATAGGCAAGGTGCTTACTCTCTATGTATATATCTCAATTACTACGAAACCGTGATACTAGCTCTCATCATGTGAACCTGTACTCTTCATAACTTCATGTATAAATTGCAATTGACGATCGCTTTCTCTTTTTAATGTTGTCACCTCTAAATCTTTCTACTTTCTCTACACTCAACTCTTGCACTAAGGTTGTGTAGTCCTCTATACTATATATAAATACCTGCATTTAATTCAATCCAATAAAAAACATTTGTGCTACTATAAATCAATTACACATTTCACTACTTTAAAATTACATATATAGTTGTCTTAAGGAAAAATCTATAAATCTATTGCAAAATTCTATGTGGACTGTGACTAGTGTATCAAAGTGTACTGATGACATGGTATTAATATATGAAGTGTGTTTCATTCAAGACGCACTACAAGAAAACGGAGCATTTAAAAATCATTAATCAGATAATACAATTAGACTATATATATATATACATATTTATCCTATTCTCTATATCTATATAGAAAACCTAGTATAAAATTTCTGACTGGCTAAAAAAATCAACCAAGCTACTTAATGAGCTATAATCAGTGTGTTTCAGTTTGTGACATATTTTCCTATAATATTTGCCTATTTTCTTATTAGAGACATAAAATATCTCTCTATAACTGCAAAAGCAAATATCTATATCCCTTATATGCATAGTGCACAACTTTAAACACACAAACACAAAATATAAAGTACAATCGTTGCCAACCAATGAAACAATCCATAAACTAACCTGATTAAATTGTAACAACATTTTATGATGTAATTATATACAAATTGTAACTATTCTCCTATTCCTTAGCTTGTTGAAAAACGCTTGTGTACAAAAAACTATATGAAAAAATTCAATCATTTCTATACTACAAAATATATTCCTAAAACTTAACACTGATGGGAATTGGAAATTGCATTTAACAGGACACAATAAAGTATTAAAAAACACATTTCACAATTATATCAAAAATATTAGTTGATGTATTTTATTGGAAACCAATACGCTAAATTGTAAATTCAATACACAATCTCCATAAAGGCGCTTGTTGAACTGAGGTAAACTGTTACATATTATTTAACGCAGTAAAAATCATAAGAACAACCGAATTCTTCTTCTAACCAATTATAATCTATATATATATATCCTATATTCTATCTATGTATATATATATATATATATATCTATACCTGTTCTTACTATTTATAAATGTACCTCTCTCTTCTAAATATAACCTCTTGTTTAGAATATATATGTACATCATACACTTATTAACTACATGTCAGTGCCAGTATAGAAAATCATATAGTTCATCTCAACGGTTGACTTGTAGAAATTGTATGATGAGATGATGACCCAATAAAGCAGCTTAGAGGCTTCATGACTTTTTTTACCAATGTAGCCATCAGATGAGGCTGAAGCTTGTTAAGTGAGCCATTGGCCCTTCACCGAAATGCCAATGGGAAAAGATGATAGGCTCAACGTCTCTTCCTCACCACTCTAACAATCCTCCTCAATTCCACCAAAGAGAAGGCATTTGCCTATTGGCTCACTTCTGGCCCAACACTGTTTTTTCTCTACAGTGGCGTTATGGTTCAGGGCCAATGGCTCAGTTAAGAAGCTTTAGACTCATGCTGCTACATTGGTAAAAAAAAGTCATGAAGCCTCTAAGCTTGATATTCACTGTTTGTATCTACAGATTTACTTATTGTGATTAATGTTAACATTATTGTGCTATACTCTATATAGTTAATATATATTGTAGACTATAAGGTTATGTATATATATATATATATATATCTATAGTAGTATATGAGTTCATATAAGCTGATAAAGTATTATTTGTGAATTAAAAGTATTTAGTATATTTGTGCGCTGCTGACAACTGTTGTAAATACAATATTGTATATAGATGATGAGGAAACCAATGTTATAGTTTAAGTGTAGATTGTGAGATTTTAAACTAAAGATTGATATATATAGAAATCAAAGTGAAGTTGTGTTTATTTATTATGTAATATATATGCTACTATACACTGGCTAAAAATACACTATATAACTATATACTACTCCTCCATAATAATAATATTAACTGCTGTCTTATAAAAAATGTATTGTAGGTAAAAAAGAAGAGAATTCATGAGTACTTGCTGAGAGAATAAAAAAAAATAACGAATAAATAAAAAAAACTGTGAGTACAGTAGCACTATGTGAATTCAATATAATATAAAATGAAATTTGAGATAAAATACAAATAAAATCAAAACTGAAGAGAACTTAACATTTTTTGTGACTCACTCAATAATTTATCAGCATAGCATCCCAATGTTGAATCGATACAAATTTTTTCTTTTTTTGAGAGTTGCATTTTTTATTTTCCAAGTCAAATTGATTTTACATACTATTTTGCATGTTCTATTATGCATGATGAATGAAACGATGATTTTGTTACTTTGAGATGCTAAAGTCTCTTATAGAGAACGACTTGAATTTTTTCTACCGTAAATCTTGTAATAAACTGTGGAGCATTTAAATCTCTTTTAAGTTGTGTTGAGTGCCCAATGCTATAGGCTAATGGACACTCTGGCTTAGATAGCAATTTCCTCTTTAGAATTCAAAAATAGCTAAAGATTTCCACCCAGCGTTTATTAGAACAAGACAAAAATTAGAGCTACTAGAAGATTTACGGTATATTTTTTGCATCATGGAAAGAAAGCTTGTAATTGAATCACACACGTAGAGTGACTACTATATAGAGTATAGCTCTAGAGTGTATATATGAGTGTGGATACTTATAGAGAGAGTCGTCTTATTACATTTTCGTTGTCACTATTGACAACTAATTGAACAACAACCTGAGCTCTTACTATAAATAATTTGTGGCTTCCGAAATGATGAACTACGGATGCATTTGTCTAACTAATTGTGTACAAGAGCTAAAGCATAGTAAAGTATATAGAGATAAGTCTCTTACGAGGAACAGCTCAGGATTTTTAACACGAGATTTCAATAGTAAGAAAAGTCTCAAGATTCAGAAATATAGATTCAGATTCTGGAATTAGTTCCAGCTTATCATCTCTACCTAACTCTGCAATTTTGATGAGGATTTTATTAGTTGAGAAACCGTGAAGAAGGCCTCAGTGCATTGAGCTAAGCAAGAGGCCCTAGTCGAGGTTTCTCAACTCTAAATCCTCATCAAAATTGCAGAGTTAGGTAGAGATGTTAAGGTGGAACTAATTCCAGAATCTGAATCTATATTTTGAATCTTGAGACTTTTCTTACTATTGAAATCTTGAGTTAAAAAAACCTAAGCCTTTCCTTCTAAGTCAATTTTTACTCATTTGGTTTTCATATTTGAGTAGATTATATCTCTACTTTTTTCTCTCTCTCTTTTCTATTTACTACTCCAGTCGTCGTTTTCAATTTCTCTTGTAGTATTTCAGCTATGAATCGATTTCTTGAATTTCTCTCTTCTTCTATTATTGACTAGTGCACATTTTAAAAAGAAAATAGTGTGAAGTGTATACTATAAAGTTGGTTGCTCCTGCCTCAAAAGATGTGAATCCGTGTCTCTCACTCTGACATGAATCTATATAAGAGAGGCTTAAGTAGGACACATGCTAGGCAAAAAAGGATGCTACGCGGCTCTCTCTATAGTTGTGCAATTTTCTTTTCTGTGTGGAGAAAGCACATCTTTCTAGGGAATAGAGAAAATCCTATGAATAATGTCTTTTCTCTTGTCTTTAGATCTACAGCTATTTTCTTCACATTGACTACAATTGCCAAAGGAGTTTTCTCAAGAGCTATATCTATATATACTATCATTGATGAGAGATATAGCCACCTGTTAACTCTCTATGAAATGAAATGTATTTTCACTTTAGCACTATACAAAACTTGTCTCAAAACTAAACTTCTCGACAATAAGTGTGATATAAATGCTTCTACAGTGGAATCTGCCTATACCGCTAATAGAAGCCATTGAAGCTCATTACCGTTATAGAGAAAACTTTTTGAGATTGGCTAAACTGAATTCTATACTCAGATTCACTTCCATTCATTACTCTCAGTTGCTGGAAAGTAGCAAAAATCTGAATTAAAGCTCCATTTAGACTCCAGTACTATTTTTCCAGAACTTTCACTACTCTTTCCAGGAAAAACAAAAAAATGCTAAAGATGACATTCTTGTCCAATTTTACTGTTATAGAGAGAGCAGAGTTTCCTTACATTGGCTGGAAATACACAGCTATAGACAGAATACCGTTATAGGCAAAACTGTTATAGAGAGAGATGATATAATGTATTTAGATAGGCTTTAAGCTTAAAGAGAGTGAAAGTTCACCGGTATAGACTTATAGAGAGATTGGGCTGTAGTAAAAGTTGTTGATTGTGATATCATTCAAGTTGGACAAGTTTTTCAACTCAATATTTTGTCGAGGAAAATCAATGTTGTCAATTAACTGTGATGTCGGCTCGCTAGTAGAAAAGAGTAAGAGAGAGTGAGAAAGGCTTAAGAATCATTTTTCATCGTTTTACAAGTAACTCACTTCAGATGCTAACTTGACTTTCATCAGCATGGATGGCTTTTCATATACCCAGACAGTATTAAACTGTGTCTATATCTCATGGTTATAATTTTCTATAGTAATACTGTAGCACAAGGCTCTCTATAAGGCTTTTTGCTTATAGTGCTTATATTCTTCTTATAGTGCTCCTAGTAAATGTCATACTAGGAAAATTGTCTCTTCTCCAGTGCTAATTGGCCCAGTCAGCCACCTTCACTTCTCTCACCTTTCCTATCCAACAAATAGTCAACTGGAGCCAAAATGCTGGCACAAAATGCAAAATTAGTTGAGTTTTGGATGTAAGGGTTGGCTTAAGTGGAGAGAGCTTTCTAAGAAGACTCCAATTGACTAAAAGTAAAGTGAGTAGCGATTTCCTTATAGTGGCCATCCATCTCATTTTTACTTCTTACTAGGCAGACTCTGTTTATGAGGTATTCTCTCTACTATAAACTGAATCCTCGTAGTAAAGTTTCCAGTAGAAGTAGTTCACTTGTCAGAGAATTCTTTAGCTCCTCTATATATATATAGCTCCATGTCATTATGAACCAGAGAGACATTTAATCTAAATCTCGGCACTAATTCAACTTGAGCAACGACAAAAAAATAAGACATGAAAAATTACCCATTCTTTTTTCCTTATAAGTCTATACAGTATAGACTATTCTATTCTATTTATATTCAAACCATACCATCAATTTTCTATATCCATTTTCTCTTAATATGAAATGCTATATAATATAAAAGCTCGTCAGAATTAATATTACAAAAGTCACAGACAAGTTTATTATTTTCTTCATTTACACTCAAAAAAATAATAAGGTAATAGCTACACATTATATAATCCAAGGATCAAAAAATAGATTTAGCCTCCAAATAAACTGTTCATGATTCCATTGAAATTAAAGAGACCACCAATAGGACGAGATTGTTGCTGCTGATATGATGGTGGAGGTGGTGCTTTAAAAACAACATCACGAGATGGGGAAGCTGACAAAGTTCCACTTGATGATGGACGTCTCTTCTGTTGACAAGAGTAGGTATAAATCACTAGAACTTAATTAAATTATAAATTGACTACAAGAAAAGAGCAAACTTCATATATGTACTTTACAGAATTGATATATAGTAATATAGCAGAAAAAAATAATTAGCAAATTAAGCTGAGAATTCCTACAGCAATTATATTTGAGGTTGTAATACTTTTGTTTTATTATATTTATTTCTTCATTAGAGAGTTGTCTACAGTTCAACTGTAAGAAACTCTTAATTCATATCTCATAATGTCAACTAATTAAATGGATAACTTATATGTATATAATTCCTGTGAAGTTAATTTAGCTCTAGAACTAATTAAGCTTATTTTTTACATAAGAACAATATTATGCTTTCTTTTGTAGAGATCGTTGCAGATCAAGTATATATAATATAGAGCTCCAATAAATAGTGAATAGTGGCTTAGAGGCTTCATGACTTTTTTTTACCAATGTAGCTTCAGATGAGACTAAAGCTTCTTAACTGAGCCATTGGCCCTGAACCATAACGCCACTGGTGAAAAAACAGTGTTGGGTCAGAAGTGAGCCAATAGGCAAATGCCTTCTCTTTGGTGGAATTGAGGAGGATTGTTGGAATGGTGAGGAAGAGACGTTGAGCCTATCATCTTTTCCCATTGGCATTTCGGTGAAGGCCCAATGGCTCACTTAACAAGCTTCAGCCTCATCTGATGCTACATTGGTAAAAAAAAGTCATGAAAGCCTCTAAGCTTAGTATTCACTGTTTGTTGGTTTATGTAGTAATGTACAGATTTAAAAAAAACGACACTAAGTAGATTATTAGTACTACACACTATGAAGATGGAAAATTGACTGAAGGTGACTCAAAATTTGAAGTAGAAAAGGAAGAGCGACCCTGAAAAGAGAATTAGAAATGTTTTATATTTGTCCTAAATGTTTTATTATGAGTGTCGAGTAATGTTAATAAGAGATAATTGTCCAAAAATGAATTGTGGTTAGTTAGTCTCAAAATGCCCAAAGTGTTCCAAAAGTGCAAAAAGTTTCCAAGTGAGTAAGGAAGAGACATCTCTTGGAAACTGGAGCTTCCAATGTGTTTCCAAACTTATTCCATAAGAGAACATTGTGAAGCTAAAAACTACCAAGCGTTCATATATATGGTAGAACTCTATTCCATGATTGTTGTCATAATCTGTCTTTATTTTCTAGATGATTAAATCAACTAATTACAATTTAATGTAGTATTCAAACAGCATTATATAGTGCTCAAGAAAACATACAACTATTGTATAGTTTACATAACTTATAAATATCATCATTACTTAGTATTCATAATGCACATTTTTATATCGTTGACAAAATGTTCTGTTGGAAATTGCTAAGATGGAATCTCTGTACAAAATAAGGTTAAGGCTACAGCTTACATAAAACATGGCAATAAGTCCAGTACATCTTTTAATAGTAGCTCTATTTAACCCCATGTTAAAAAATCTTTTAAAGTTTTGTTTTAAACCAGACGTCTATTAAAGATATTTACGGTAGATTAAATGCCATAAAAAACTGAATATCTCCCTATGACTTGTGAAAATGCGAAGAAGGAAGGCTGATAAATATGAATATTCATAAATAGTATATAGGAATAGAAAAATATTCATCTTTCTCTACGTTTGTGGTATAGAGCTAAACAGGAAGGGGTGGCTCATATTTTTTGCACAAAGTTTTCAGCAATGTCTCTGGACTTAAAAAAATCAGTAGAGAATAAATGATCCACTATGAGAAACTATAACACCCGTCTCTCTTTCTACGTTTGGAAATTTATTTTTCTTAAATTGGAATTTTAAATTGAGAAACCATAAGAGAGGCCTCTTGCAACAGTAAAGCAGTGAGGCTCTAATGGTGGTTTCTCAAATTAAAATTCCAGTTCTAAAAATATAATTTCCAGAGTTAGAGAGATGAATACTATATATTCAATTTCCAGTGTATCTCAATTTTCCAGGGATTTTTTAAGTCTAAAGATATCTCTGGAAACTTGGTACAAAATAACCTGAGCCATCCCTTTTAGGTATAGTGAAAGAACTGAACTGACTTGACTCTCTCTTTAGATCTCTGCCAATCAATCAATATGACTAAATATATTTGAGAGAGAGAGAGGTGTACATAGTTTATCATTTGTGATTGATATCATCTAGAAAAATGTGACGTCTATATAGCTATATCATATATCTCTATATATATCTATAGCATCTCATGATATATATTGATTCCAACAAAACTATATAGGTATTTGGTTCCCATGCTTTTGGTGCTTACATAACTAATAATAATAAATAATTTTTTTACACGACATCGATATGAGATTATATTTCATGAGTTCTAAGAAAGCTATATAATAATATGTCATTATCTTTTAATAGTACAACCATCACCAATAAATAATTTGAGAAGAAGATAAGCAACTAAAGGGAGATTTAATTGAACTATAGAAATAAGTCTTTGAATTGTGTCTTTCAATAAAGTTGTTGTCGTCAACTGAGGAAGAAGCGATGAGAGAAATAATGCACTAGTTGCTGCTGCTGAAGAAGAAGATTGATGCATAGGAAAGTCATTTTCATTTGGCAAGGCTTTTGAAAGTAGTGAGCGTCCCAAAAGCGATTTCTAAGATTTAAAATATTTACAAAATTATTTAGTTTTTTTAACCACAGCCACCAATATGAGAATTTTAAGCAAGCTTAGAAAAAGATCAGTAAAGAAATGTCAATATCAGTCTAATTTTATTATTTTATAGAGACTTAAAAAATCAACGCTATCCAATTGTAAAATATTGGATTTTTGAGAGACGATGATTTTAAAGTCTTAGAGCTCAATGACAATGAGTTTCAATATTTGAATGGAGTTAAAAGGAACTTACAGGAGAGCGAGTTAATGTAATGTTAAGAGATGTAGGCTGTTCGCCATGTACGAAGAATTCCAATTCAGAAGGCTCATGACTGTCAGCAAATACCTAGAGAAAAAATTTGAAATTACGCTTGTGATCTTAAGAGAGGCTCACGTTTTTTTAGCCAGAGATTTCAATAGTAAGAAAAGTCAAAAGATACCAACAAAATATAGATTCAGATGACAGGAATTAGTTCCAGCTTAAAATCTCTACCTAACTCTGGAATTTTCATGAGGATTTTATTAGTTGAGAAACCGTGAGGAAGGTCTCAGTGCATTGAGCTAAGCAAGAGGCCCTAGTCCAGGTTTCTCAACTCAAAATCCTCATGAAAATTGCAGAGTTAGGTAGAGATGTTAAGCTAGAACTAATTCCAGAATCTGAATGTATATTTTGAATCTTGAGACTTTTCTTACTATTGAAATCTTGGGTTAAAAAACATGAGCTTCTCCTTATTAGTATCTCTCTAATTTTCTTGATTGAGTCCTCTGGACCAACAAAACTTGTCTCAACAACAAAAAAGCTATGCTCGTTCCATAATGCAAGAAGGTAACGAACCGAAACACAAAAGTCCGGAACATACATTTTAGATAAATGGACAAGCTCACTCTTGTTGTTTTTTCTTCAGTGTCTATTTAGCCTATATAGCCTATATGTATATATAGCTATAGTATGATTATATATCCTATATGTCTATATATCTATAGTATGATTATTACACTTGAGTGACTTTTACCTCCATAACATAACGACCAGGCATTAGAACTCTCCAAAATTCTCCATGACGAGTTGTTCGGAAACCAACTTCTCGCCCTTTAACTTTCATTGAGGCTCCTTCAATTGGTGAGCCAAGCTCATCATGAACAAATCCACGAACTCCTCTATGAACTTCACCCAGAAATCTGAGCAAGGACTAAAAATTTCAAATGTCTTTCATTAGTATCTCCATTTAAAAAATAAAAGTTAATAATAATAATAATAATTGTACTTCTCTATTTTCACTCCAGTATCTTGGCAAGTCTTCTGCAGGTGGATATTTACAACATGAGATTTCTAGTGTAACTTCCATACAGCCGTGCCATACATAATTGTAATCTTGCATTCCACCTAAAACCAAAAATATATTACTTCTTCTTCTCTTCTTTTGCCCAATGTAGCAGCATGAGACTAAAGCTTCTTAACTGAGCCATTGGGCCTGAACCATAACGCCACTTAAGAAAAAACAGTGTTAGGCCAGAAGTGAGCCAATAGGCAAATGCCTTCTCTTTGTTGGAATTGAGGACTTTGTTAGAATTGAGTGGATTGTTGGAGTGGTGAGGAAGAGACGTTGAGCCTATCATCTTTTCCCATTGGCATTTCGGTGAAAGCCCAATGGCTCACTTAACAAGCTTCAGGCTTATTGAGCTTACCAATAAGAGGATACCATTTGGCACCGTTGGTGATTCCATTCTTAAATCCACTTTGCCCTTTACAAGGTCTGCCTTGGTACATCCTCTTGTTATTTGAAGCATAGACTGTGGCCAAATTTTTGAACACGTCATCGTCTGGTGTAAGTGAGGCTGTAGAAGTAAAGCTCTGGAAGACTATACAAAAAAATTAAATAATATTATATTAACATTATATTATAATTTCGTCTTATTTTCTATATAGTATAGATACAAATGAAGCTGAGCAATTAGTATTAAATACACCAATAAAGCATATATAGCTTAAAAACTTGTAATAGTAGCCTGGCTTTCTATTACATTGAGGTCTCCATTTAACCCCATGTTAAAAACTAAGGCTACTATTACAAGTTTTACTGTAACTGTGACACACTAAAGTACAGATCACCATAGCCAAATATATAATTAGGTTTTATGTCACTCAAACTGAAAACGCTTATACTAATTAGCTCAACTCACTATGGAATGATTAATAACTAATAAACTATACTATAGTATAAGCAAACAAGCAGTATAGAGAGTTTGATGTTGTAATATATATATGCATATAAGACGTTAGTCAAAAAGCGGACTAGAAACTAATTAAAGAGCTTAATAAGAGTTTGAAGAAATAAAATATTTTGTTTGTACCAACACGAAGAAGTGAGTTGAGCCACCCTGAAAAGTAGCAGTAAGGAATAGAACAAGACAAGAAGAGAGAGCATGCATTTTGTAACATATATACAATGATGAGCATTTTATAATTAGGTCAACTGTGAACGTATGGAAATACTTAAAATTTAAGACGACCTCTAAGGTCAAATAGATACCGTAAATCTTGTAATAAACTGTGGAGCTTGTAAATCTCTTTTAAGTTGTGTAGAGTGCCCAATGCTATAGGCTAATGGACACTCTGGCTTAGATAGCAATTTCCTTCTTAGAATTCAAAATAACTAAAGATTTCCACCCAGCGTTTATTAGAACAAGACTAAATTAGAGCTACTAGAAGATTTACGGTATGTCGGAATTCAATTTAGTACTTCGTTAGAATTGTTACTTAATGTCACCCATGAGGAAAAATAGATTTATACTGAGAGTTGCATATATAGAGCCAAAAGCTATGAGCCAGGCCAGGCGGATTGTTAAATTAAATTGGCAATATATATTCTCTTAAGGCGTTTTTTTTCTCTTTTCGATTGTAATTTGATTTTTTAAATTTATACAAAAGTATAGCTAATAGAAGTATAGATATAGGCGCCTGCCTACTTATATATATATATATAGGTTGTATATATCAGCCAGAGCAATAAATATTTTCCTGGGAAGAGAAAAAATACTGTCTTAGAAGAAGAGAGAGGAAAAGTAAAATTCTATATGTGGCTAATTGCCCGAATCCAATGTGAAATGTACTAAGCTTGCCAATTGTCTTTGCCGAGGAGAGACTCACGTTTGTAGAACTTGCGATTTTAATAGTAAGAAAAGTCTCAAGATTAAAAAAATATAGATTCAGATTCTGGAATTAGTTCCAGCTTAACATCCC
>VCNE01002953.1:0-11279 GCA_009869805.1 Oncopodura yosiiana
TAAAAAAATGTGAAATATTATTCGTATTCTTCAACTCAACAGTGCTTTCAAAAACCATTTTATTTATTCTTACAGCTTGTAGCACATATCAAAATTCAATAGTTATTAATATTTATTCAAGTCATATAAAATTATCAAAATAAAAGGTAAGTCCTAAATAAATATAATAATATTAATAATGTGATCAATAAAATCAAAATATTTTCATTTTATCTAACACTAACAGTGAGAATCATGGAAAATATAATGCCATATCAAACTGTCATATTCTCTTCTCCACCACCATTTATGTATGGATTTCCTCAATCACCAGAACAAGGAGTAGGACTTCCTCCACCTGGACCTCCTCCTGGAATAATTTATTCAATGCCACCAAATATAATTCCAACAGGACCAATAGAAGGTCAACTACAACCACCATTTCCATTTCCATATCCATTTTATGCTCCAATGCCTATGCAAATGTCTCCTCCATTTTATTATAATGGACCACCACCACCTTTTGATCAATCACCACCTCCACAACAACAAATGAGTCTTGAAGATAATAATACTAATAGTAGTTCAATTGTAGTAGAAACTGAGTTGGTTTCTTCTGGAGAATTGACAACAACAGAAGAAGGAGGAGGAGAAACAGGAGGAATAACATCATCTCCTCCTCCTGAAATGGATGAAGAAGTTCGTTTCAAGAATCAAACAATTTGCTTTCCAAGGTTGCCAGCTAGTGCTCATGAGAGTATTAGAATGATGGGAACTACACTTGTGGATTATTTTCCTGTGGCAATTGCTCGGTAATTCTTTATAATCATATTTTTGTAAAACAACATGTGTTAATCTAACATTATTAAATAATTAAAATAGATTTATCTCTGGAAACTTTCAAGATTGCATAAATAATGCTCATGTTGTTTTTACTACAAGAGAAAGAACAGGTAAAAACATAGAATTTCACTTTTGATAAACAATCTCATTTCATATATTGTAAACAGGTCAATCTTGGCTAACTGTATTTGCTGAATTTTGTGCTGGACTTGTTACAACAAAATGTGTCATCAAGTTCAACCGTCTAATTACATACAATGTCAACTATAATGTATCAAATGATTGTTGTGTTGAAATGGAACGACATGCTGAAGGAGATGAAATTTTTGCATTTCATTTTTACAATACTGATGACTTTCAAAAATTTGTCCAAAGATTAGATGAATGTAAAAAGACAGTTTGGAATTATGAAGAATTGGATAAATCAGTAAATAGTGGTGCATATCTTCATTATCATCCTAATAATCGAGATAGACGTCGTAGAAGAAGACTTGGAGGAGGAAACATGATGTCATCAAATAATAATAATCGTTCATCAAGAAGAATGATCAATTATTCTGCTGCTGGAGGTGAGCCAGCAATTTCTGAAAGAGGATCTCCTGATGTTAGTCCAAGATGTATTTATGAAAGTCCTGATAGTAATAAATCTAATCAAGAAGAAGGGGAAATGATGATGAGTCGTCCTGGAAGTAGTAGTAGTTATTATGGACAAGAAATTATGAATTCTTCTTATCGAGATTCAGAAAATAATCTTGATGATGGCTTAGGAGAGAATGTATTATTTAAAGCATTCCATATTACTCTTTATGTATCATTTTATGATGCAGGGTTTACTGCTCCAAATGATGGTAACAGAATATTTAATTCTTCATCTTCTTTTTGTGCATTTTTATTTTATTATATTATTTGATTATAGGCTTCAAACATTTTGGGACTGGAACACTTAAAATTATTCAAAGTTCATGTCAGGGTTGTAATGAAATGCATTTTTATGAAATGGGAAATGAGGAAAAGAATGATGATGATGAAGGAGTTATTATTGAAAGTGTGTTGTGTCATCATCGAATTGATTCTTGGACAAGTATTGAAAGAGTACAAACAGATGAAAGTGAAAGTTTCTTTTGGGATGGAATTCCAGATTTTGTTGATTCAAAATTGATTTCTATTGCTGATGGAGATCGACTTGAATTCAAAGTTACTTTTCAAAATAGAAAACTTGCGGACAAGTTCTATGAGGCCTTATCATATGTAAGCTAATATTAACATAAATATTTTTTCCGAATTTAATTGTGATCTTTATTTCTCTTATTGCAGTCAGTTTTAAAAGCCAAAACTGATGAGGTCACTGTTCTACGAGATTAAAACAAACATTAGCATCCAATGAATTTCTACACATTTTTTATACTCTCTCTCTCTCTAATATTCTTGACAATCATTATTTTCGAAATCCGCAGTGTTATGAATTATTGCCAAAAACTCAATAGTGTCTTCTAATTATTATCAACAGTGTGATGTACTCAAAATTATTATTTTTTGTTTTCCTAGATATCAATCAGAAGTATATAGTAGTGTTAGTTAGTCATTCAAAAAGTGTCAGTTTGTAGATCAATTATATTATATTTGTATTATATATGTCATTCGGCATTCGCCATCGCTAAATGTGCTAATTTATAATTGTGCTCAGTGCTATGCTATATGTATTATCTATATATATATTTACTAGTACTCTAAAATATTTATCTGACATTGTAATATTATTACAATAATTTTCTTTTGTTCTAAAAACAAAATCTATTTATATAACTCAAAAAAATTAAATAAAAAACGCTAGAATTTATATAATGCCAGAGGAAAGAAAAATGATGCTCAAACTCTCTTTAGTTTTTTTAGTTTTTCATCCACATTTTAAAACAAATGTATGTAGTCTTTTATTTATTTCATATGTGTGTGTGTGACAATGAGGATAAGGTAAGTAGTATAGTAATAATTCTTAATTCTATTAGGTATAATTTACTTATATAATAATATATATTACATACTAATATCTTACCTCACGTCGACATTTTTAACACATTATTTTTTCTTCTTGCTCTTTTTTCTTATCAGACAATAATATTTAATAATAATACAATAATTACTTTTTATAGTATATTTGTTACGATTAAATAGTAATGAGAATCTCTACAATGTATCATGTAGTATTTTTTTCTTTTAACTCGCATTCGATCATCGCTTTTTACATTACACATTTATTTTATATATAATAATATAAATAACAACAATACACAAACATTATTATTTGCCACACACATTTCTTCTTTCTTTATGAAAATTGTCAAGATACATAGTATTTAAATAGTTTACATACAATTTTTTACTTTGTATTTCATATAATATGATGAGTATGTAAGAATTGAGAATGATTTATACATACTCTTACATTTTGAGGAAAAAAATTGAGAACATTTTGTATACGGTTTTCTCACTTAAATCTACATTTAAGTTGTCTAAATAATAATTTACATGGATTTGTCATTTAATAATTTTTTAACAATAACTACATGACTCGTTTTCTGTATCCTCTATACTCAATATGTTTATACAAAATGTCAATACAACAACAATCTTTACATCAAGCCTTACAATTAGCTTAGCAGTTTAAGTAAACATTTTAAAATCTTAAAAAGGGACACATCACTTAAAAAATTTAGCTAAAAATTCTCAATACTTTTGATTTAGTATTAGTATTACAACACCAATCAAAGTAGTATTAATTTATTATTATTACATTGTTACTTACATACACATGAACAATTTTCTTTCGTTAAAAAATTTGTTTTATATTTATATATATATCATTTATTATATACTATTTAGGAATGCTTGTTTATTATCAAAAATCAAAATGTGAGATAAATAAAATTATATGAGAAGAAATAAGTTATTAATTTAATGATTTGAAATTTCAAAACAATTCAATTCAGGATATGTAAATTCTCGGAACTATTTCTAAACTCAATTTGATTATCAATGGTTACACAGAATAACTTATATATAAATTAAGCTTAAAGTTAATAATAATAACATATAGTCATAATTATTCTATTTTATATAAATTGTTGTAGGAATTGTGTTTTTTTCACGACAAAACATTTGAACTCATTGTGTTATATTTTGGGTGGCTTGAGATCACATCTATTATGCATCTTATCATATTTCTTTCCTAACTGTATAGTTTAGTGTGTACAATATATATTTCACTTTTCAAATGTAAACTATATTAATAATAATTTAATGTAAATACAATACATTCCCATATATAGTTGTTTTTCTTCTTCTTCTTAAATCCATTATTAAATATGAACAACATTAATTCTCATCCTTTACTTATTTGTTTTATACAACAAAAATAATTAATCTACTTTATGTATTCTTTATGTTGCCAATTTCTTTTATTAAAAACATTTGGTAGCATCAATTAAAAAAAACTTTTTTAAATAATGGCTTAATTCTTCTGCTTTTCTCAAACTCCCATAATCACAGGTGGTGGTATTGTTGTTGTATCAGAATTATTTCCTGAACTACTATTACTGCCATTATTATTGTTATTATTGACAGAAGTTGAGTTGCCCATTGCCACATCAATTTTATGTTTTAAAGATTCACTACTAGTACTGTTATGATCCTTATTATTACTTTCCCGATCTCGATGATGATGATTAGAAGAAGAAGATGATCGGTGATGATGATGGTGATGGCTTTTGTTGGAATTATTGTTTTCACTACGATTGTTATTACTATTATTATTACTACTACTGTTATTATTGTTATTACTATTATGACTATTTGACATGGATAAGCTTCCACCTCCACGACTACTATGTAAAGATGAAGAGGAAGAAGAAGATGACATGGATGATGAAGAGGAATTGCACTGACCAGTCAATTGATTGACAGAGAGAGGATTGTTGATGTCTATATAATAATTATAAAAATGACAACATTAATTTAGTATATACAATTAAATAGTGTATGACTCCAAAATCTTACCATGAGGATTAGCTCCAACAGGATTGCGATGTGGCAATGGTCCTTTTAAACTCATTGGAACAGGTATTGGTAGTGACATTGGCAAAGGAAATGGTAAACCATTAAGTCCTCCAGAAGAAGACTCTCCACTTTTAAATGGATGAGCTTCCACCTCCACGACTACTATGTAAAGATGAAGAGGAAGAAGAAGATGACATGGATGATGAAGAGGAATTGCACTGACCAGTCAATTGATTGACAGAGAGAGGATTGTTGATGTCTGTAATAATTTTGTAAAATTGACAACATTAAATTAGTATATAAAATTAAATAGTGTATGACTCCAAAATCTTACCATGAGGATTGGCTCCAACAGGATTACGATGTGGCAATGGTCCTTTTAAACTCATTGGAACAGGTATTGGTAGTGACATTGGCAAAGGAAATGGTAAACCATTAAGTCCTCCAGAAGAAGACTCTCCACTTTTACTAAAGGAATTACTACTTGAACCAAACAAATGACCAAGACCAGCAAATTGATGATGAAGATGATGATGATTGTTTGAGTGATGATGATTGTTATGATGAGAATGACTTTTAGAGAATGAGGAGGAGGACGTCGATGAAGGTGGACTTGCACTCGAGGATGATGATGAATTATTTTGATTTAAATGATGATGGTGATTGTTGGCAAAACTATTATTATTTGTTGTTGAATTTGAACTATTATTATTACTATTATTGTTATTTGTTGATGCTCCTCCTCCACCACTACTACTACCTAAATTGTTATTGTTGCTTGATGATGTTGTTGCAGCAGAGAAATTTACAGAGCTAGTAGAACTAGAGACGGATGAGATTTGATGTCTGTCATCTAAAAGTGAAGGAGTCATTGGTGAGGACTGAAGACTAGGCAGTGACACAGCCGGACTACAGATACTTGCTGGTGATGGAAGAATTCCACTAGGACTTGTCAAAGCAGGAGAAGGTAATGAGAGTCCTGGAGAAGTTAGAGACATTGACATTCCAGGCGAGGCCAAAGACATTCCTATACATTAATAGATATGGTTGTTGTTATGTATGTTCAATATTATTTCAAGTATTTTATTGAAGTACTTACCTGGAGATGTCAAACTAAAATTTGGACTGGACAATATGTCTGATTTTCCATCAATGTCAGAGTCCATACCAGTCTTTGAATCAGGAGTACCTACACTTCCAGCAGAGCCTAAATGATCATCGGGACTTCCATTATTATTATTTCCACCATCACTATGTCCTCCACTTTCCAAATAGCGAATACATTTCTTTTTCCTCCTAAAAAATGGTAATAAAAAAAATAAAAAATTTCAGTAAAAGATATTAACAAGAGATCGACATGTAAAAATAAACTTTAAATAAAAACTTTGTAAGTTGTATACAACAGCCCAAAACCAATGAAAGCATTAAAGCATGCAATATTATTATTATCTTACAACTCAATAAATAATTCAAAACTAATCAACTGTATAAAAAAATAATAAATCAACATATTTTAAACAGATCCATGCAAATTAATTAGTTTGTGACTTTTTTTTATATACCTCTCTCTGTCTCACTTTACTCTGAGGCTTCATTCTATTACAGTTGTTGAAAACGTTGCAAATTTTCTACCTCTCATTAACTAATACTTTATTACACTAATACTGACAAGTTGTTGAAGAGTATCACAGATTATATAATTTCTTAAAATATTCTACTATTATAGAGTACACAATTTATTTAGAAATTGTCTTACGCAATAACTATACCTAGCTTTATTAATTGTTCTCAAAAATTGGCAACTCTTTAAGAATTATGAATTGCTAACTATCTCATTTTCAATCTCATCTAACTAACTACTAATAAATTCAGTCATTCTTCTAAAACCAACTCAATGGCAGCTATAAATTAACATAGGTAGGTTCAGGAAGAGGAGAAGGTACAACAGTAGCCAACTCATGATGACTATGAGAATGACCAAGAAGATTATGACTATGTCCTGACTGAAGGTGATGATGATGTTGATGATGATGATGTGAATGAGATTGTGGTGGTGCAGGAGGAGGTAATGAAGGAAGGAGTAGAGGTGAGGCTTGTTGATTAGATGATGAATTTGAGNTGATGTGAATGAGATTGTGGTGGTGCAGGAGGAGGTAATGAAGGAAGGAGTAGAGGTGAGGCTTGTTGATTAGATGATGAATTTGAGTTACTACCACTTTGACTAACATTACTACTTCCACCACCACCACCACTACTATTAGCATTATTAATTAGACTTGAAGATGTCAGAGTTGAGACAGAAGATGACGATGAGATGATGGAAGCTGCTGAGGAAGAGGTAGAAGTGATTGACAGGCCGTTATTGTTGTTGTTATTAGCTGATCCAATTGGTACATAACCCAACATTGAATGATCCGGACTTTAAGATTTTTTTTAGTAGCAAGTAGTAGTTAGCACAGTGAGTTATTTAATATGCAGAGATTTTTTATAAGAGAGAAAAAAGAGTACATAGAAAAGAAAAATATTATCATCATACATCATTCATTTTTTTCTTGATTATATTTTAATAAGAACCTTGCCGTTTCTCATTTACTTTCTGTTATATTATGTGGTTTTCTTATTTCTTGTATTCTAACATTTAAGGGGCAATGTGACCACATTAGCTTATAAGAATGTTATATACTGATTTTGTTATATATTAAAGTTGGAAACTTGGAATTGGAAGAAGACACGGACAAAGTGAGTGAGTTGACAATTATGACATCACGTATACAATAATAATAATAAGAGATAAAAAAGTAACAATTAATAATAGTCGATTGCAAAGGGATTTACATATAAGAAGAGGGTGATCACATAAACATCAAAAGCATTAAAGAGAAAGAGAGAGATAGAGAGAGGTAAGAAATGCAACAGATGAGTTAGTTAGTAGTAATTGATATAGTGCAAAAGAAAAAATAAACTATACGTTTTAATTATAATTGACCCCCTGATAAAGAGATTTTTTTTAGTAAATATATATATAAATATTAGACAAGGAATAAATACTTCAGAAAATGTGTCATGCTTTGCCAAAAAACACAGTGAGTTGTGGTTATATAATAATTACACATTATCAAAAGTTAGTTTCTAAGTAGTTAATATAAAACTTACAAAAGGCATATAATAAATAACACAAAGTTCAGAGAGAGAGACTTCGGCAGGTTGTTGAAATTCATTGAGAATGAATGATATATGACAATAATTGAATTTAATAGTCAAATAAAAATTATTTTCAAAAGGCAAAAAAGTAAGTTCTCTTCCTCAGCTTCTTATATTATCATATCATCGTCTCATTATATAATTTTGGATGTCATTTTATTATTAGCGCACAACTTTCTCTATTATGCAAATGCTGTGGGAAGACACATTTTCTGAAAAATATTCCCACAACTATCGAAAAATGTTAAATAGAACATATAAAAAGAGCAGAGAAAGGCAACATAAGTAAAAAAAGGAAAATGAATCAGCCAATCAATCGACATCAATAATATTTATATATAGTATAATTTACAGTATATATATAGTGAAATTAATCAGGATAGAATATATTACATTGAAGAAGCGTAGAGAGCATTCTCATTCCCTAAGTTTTGTTTTGTAAATAAAGATTATAAAAGCAATTTGTCATCTTTTGTTCGTGTCTTCTCACATTTCGCAAACTTGTTCACATTTTTCTTAATTTGTTAATTGAGCAGTATAAGTATAAAGCTTTCATGTTAATTTTTTATAAAGTGAATATACTGTTTCTATAAGCCCCATATTATGTTATTAGCACAAGATATATATTTTCTATAGTATTTGTAAAGCATAAAGAGAAAGTAAAATTTTAAATTCTCATTACCTGCATGGTTTGCACCACTGATTTTGTTGATCCAGGCCATAACGTGCTCGGCACTTTTTCATACTATTACCTAAAGACGCGAATATCATATAATAGAACAAAACATATTAGTATCTCATATTTTAAGAAAAATATTAGCATGCATGTAATAGAATATAGAAAATTTGGAAAGCCGTTTTGTACAGAAACCAACCCATCGGTTCATATAAAAAAGTTTTTTTTTCAATTAAAATTTTGATTTAGGGGAGTTCAGACGAATTTTGTATGTTATTACAAGAGAAGGAAAATAAAAAGAATATATTTTTGAGAGATGATGATTTTTTTCAGTACCTCCATCGAATTTCTCTTGTTTCTTCTTCCGCTTCTTTTCATGATGCGTTCTGCTCTGGGCAGACGACCAATTAGGATATAATTGCATATGTAATTGTCTCTCTCTTCTAGCTAGCTCGTAGTATTTTGACTGCTCCTCTCGTCCAAGCGC
Source organism: Oncopodura yosiiana (assembly GCA_009869805.1). NCBI lineage: Eukaryota > Metazoa > Arthropoda > Collembola > Entomobryomorpha > Oncopoduridae > Oncopodura > Oncopodura yosiiana. The sequence continues at coordinate 9,237 of VCNE01002953.1, forward strand.
ATGCCACTATACATAATATGGGAATGTAGTTTTAGTGCGCTCATAATACAATTAATAACTTTAAGTTCTACTTTGACAAAGACATTGTGACCAAACATAATTTTCTAATATTATTAATTAATCGTCTAACTATTCACGTGCCTTTTTGTATTCCTATCATTATTATAATTATTATTACGCAATCTATGAATAAATATCATTTACAACTTATCGGTCAATACAATGTCGATGTCATAAGAGAACTCATTAGATAATTTCGCTTGTTCCTCCCGACCTAGTGCATGCCACTAGGTAAAAAAATTTCAACAAAAAAATAAAAATTATCCTCATGTTTTTTTCGTTTTAATTTTTCATCACAAAAAATGACTACTAATCAAAAGTATACATTAAAATATAAACTACTACTTAAAAATACTTATTATCACACTTTGCACCTCTCCTCAATATATAAACATTTTTTTTTAAATTTTGCTCTAATACATTCAAAAAAAACAGAAAGACAACTGAAAACTACAGAAGGAGTATAAGTTGTGCATTGTTTATTGACTCTTTATTATTAAATCTCTCTTGTCTCAAACTTCCTATACAAAAACAAGAACAAGCGAAATTCTTTTTTTAATATGATTTCGTCTATAACGTCAATTTAGAGAGGGGACACGAGTTTTTTTCTGATTTACATTATTACTTTTGTATAATTTTCCGATGGGCTGGTCTCAAAAATGGACACACGACGGCAAACCAAAAAAAGTGTTACGTAAAATGCACAAAATACCTCCATCGGAAGTTTTCTCTTTCTTTCTCTTTTTCTTCTTCGACCCGTATCCGTAATTATCGCGAGCCGACCAACCAGGAAATAATTGCATATGAAGTTGCCTTTCGTTTCTTGCCTTCTCGTAGTACTGACTTTGCTCTTCCCTACTTAATGCATGCCACTACACATTGAAAAACATATAGATTTTTATATAAGGACTTCAATTGAATAAAAATAGAGTCAATCTTATTTGTCCTACAACACTTGAGTTTAAAAAAATAACAAAAAAATAACAGGTGCAAAATGTCCTCTCTTACAACAACGATACGCTATATATATCTTTTTCTCTATTTAATCTTAATATATTAATTAAAATTTTTATCTCGTGTAAACTGTTGCAAAATTTTGATATATATAAAACTTACCCTTCTTCCAAGAATTTGATTGATAGCTGCACTTTCTTTTAGTGTACACTCTGCTACAACTTTGGCTCTCATCTCTTTCATATATAACATGAAAGCGTTCAATGGCTTTTTGATGTGTGGCTTCTTTTTCTCATCTTTAGTTGACAAAATAATTATTAGCATACATACACAATAAAATTTCTCATCATAATTAAGTGATATTAAATGTATTCGACAACTTACTTGACTTACTTTGACTATTATTAGATTGTCCTGAATCGGAAGTGTGATGTTTCGAAGAATGAGAATCAGACTTGTGATCTGATAAACTCGATGACCTAAGAAAAATATACATCAATATATTTCATCAATAAAAGTTCCTTTTGATTCTTTATGCTAAAGCTGAGCGTAAGCATTACATGCATAACTCTTTTTTCTCAATGAATTTTATATGCAGGAATTCTCAACTTACAATAATTAACGATCGCTCTGCATGGTGTCATAATAATGAAACGTATATACAACAACAAACAAGCAAAAAAAAAACTAAATACACCGGAGCAAATCAATTAGCAATTAACTATTATAACTAGCAAAAAAATGAAGTTTTGGATTTTCATTCATAGACAAGTTGTGTGTTGTAATTTGATGACAACAATCTATGTTTTCACTTGTCTTGTTATCTATGTAGAAAAATGTATGAAAGAAGGATGTAATAGTAATGTGTGATGCTGTAGGCTATGCATTATTCAAATGACTAATTACTAACTACACTTCATACATACATATAACATATTAACTTAACAACTACAATGAAAATGCAACAATGAACCGGGTAATTAAAGTAATAAGCATACACATATATAACTAGCTGTCTATCTCTTTTGC
>VCNE01002955.1:0-12016 GCA_009869805.1 Oncopodura yosiiana
CGTGACCCATATCTGTAAAAACAGAGATATACATATAATTATGCAGAGAGGATCTATAGATAGGTATATATATAACGTTAAGATCAACAGCACAGTAAAAAATACATACAATATAATGTAGTCTACTGAAAAAAGTAACAACAATATGCGGTTTGTAATTTTGTAAATTGGTAAAGAATTTATATCTAACGTATACTATATAAATTTTTTAAAGTATATTGCATATTCGCAGATTACTCAAATTTATTACGATGTTAGTTTGTATTGATGTCCAGACCACATAAGCTAATAATGCATAATAGTAACTTCTGCTACTGTCTTGTTCTCTCAACCTTGAAAGCTTTTCTTCTCTCACTCCTCACAGTCAGTCAGTCAGTAAGTAATCATTTCTAGTCTCAATGTCAGTGTCATGTCGTAACCTTTTCAACTATGGATTCATAAACTTGGTCTCAAAGATAAATATGCACAAGATTTATGCGCTATAAGCTCCAGTTAGTTTGATACTTTGTACTTTCTTTACTTAAAGCTTTTTATAATTATTCATTACATATGTAGTACTTGCAATTCTATATAAGAGTCTGATTGCATTTGTTTTCATTTTGTATGAAAAGTTTTATATACTTATCCTTATCTCTTATTATGTTATGCTTATGAGCTTTCCCCTATAATGCTAGTAATCCAAAAGCTAAATAATAATAATAATAACGTTGTTCTAATGTTGCAGTTACTTTTCTCTCTAATATGCTCTAATATCTTTTATAATATGTGCACTTCAGCTCACTACACAAAAACAAGTTTTTTTCTGTAAGGAAAGTAACGCTACAAAGTTCTAACTAAAGTATACATATATAGGTAGATTTTTAGACGAGTATATATCTACTAGAGCAAATCTGAAATCAGGATATTAAATTCTTCAAGTAACAGTTATATATATATACTCTAGTAATAATAATAATGCTATTACTAGAACCACTTGCAATTTGCAATTAACATCAATACTGTACAAATATGACAGGAGTAAAAGTATGTTTTCTTTTGAAAGTAAAGAAAGCCTTTTCTACGTAAGTGTACCTTATATATCACGTTGATATTTTTAAAAGACGGAACAGTTTTCAATAATTCCAAGTGGACACTTTTTAATATATATAATTTTGTAGAAGCTCAATGTTGACAAAATCACTAATTTTATGTAGTACTATAGGCACCACTTAAATCACTTTATAATCAGAGTCCAGTGATCTGATCTGATAGAGACGCACTCTGTTTTCACTCTACTACTTCATGATTGCGTATATATAAATTATGTCATACTTTGTCGTCTCCTCAACTCTCTACCACCACCAAGATGAGATTGTTTATTATTAACTTCAGAGTAAAAGTCAATTCCACATTATTATCTCAAATGCCAACTTTTTTTGCAATCACTCTTTCTCCCCCACAAAATAACACTAGTATTATATAAAGGTAATAGTAGTATCGAAGAAATTGTGTATTAATGGACAACGGTATGTGAAAACGGAGACTGAGAAAGAAAATATTGAGTAACTCCTACCCATATCTTCTACTCTTTAAATATAACAGAATCATATATAATATATGTTGTTACTTCACTACTAAACTTATATTCTCTCAGTTCAACTCACTCTCTCACGTCTCTCAAGGAAGAAGATGAAGAACTGAAAATAGAACAACATTGAATGTTGTAAAAAAGGCCAACATGAGACGAGTTTTTGCTACTATATAGGTTTGTTGCTGCTCCTCTTGGCTTGACTCTTTGCAGCATAATAATACACATACAACTTTGTCAATTGAAGAGCAGTTGTCGGAGTCGGAAGAAAAGCGTAGAAAGGTATTATACCATATGAAAACTGAAGGTCGGGAAACTAACATTGACCCACTCCGTTGCTCACTCCGACTCTTTCTCTCTCTCTAGTTCTTACTACATGTATATATTTCGGAGAGAGAGACAACTAACTCACAAACTACCCGTGTAGCACTACATTATGTGTGTACATAAAAGAATGACTATGAATTAGAGAACTACTAGCAAAGTGACGTGTGACGATTCGAGAGAGAGAAGAGAGACAGAGAGAGAGAGTACTTACTATATGTACTACACAATATACATTGTAAAAGCAATTGGAGGCAAAATGTACTCTACTCCTGCTTGCTTTCTCTTCACCATTATAAGCAAATTCATGGTCACCAAACGCCTACTGAAATTCCACTTTCACACTGGCTTTTACAAAACTATAGGGTAAAATAATATATGTATGTACTTATATATACTTTAGTAGATTACGAATAGAAACAAAATTTCCTCAATGTCGTGAACATGAGCGAAACGACACAATGTCACCAACTACCATTCCTATATATATATATAAGTATATATAGAATACCTTTCACCGTGCATGTAATCGGTTTTGTACAATAACACACATGTGGAAATTTAACTGCAATTTGAGACACAAAAGGCCAGTCGCTTTTACAGATATGTACATATACATAGAGAGTGACAACATACATACAAAACTTACTTATAGCAGTAGCCAGTGAAAGGTCATATACTATATGTGCGACTATATAGTAGTTGTACATTTTGTGCAACAAAATTGAAAGGCATGAGTAAATAATTAACAGGAAAATAGATCAATAAAATGAAAGAGAGAGAAAGAGAGAGAGACCTTGGATGTGAAGTGTATGATGTTGTATTTTATATTTATATGTCAAAGTGGATGAACCGTATGTGTTGTTGTTCTCTTCAGAAAAAAACACCATGGTCAACTATCCTATAATTTGTCACGTCACCAAAAGTTTCCTGTGTGTGTCTTATAATAATAAATGTATATATTGAAATTGCAAGTAGTTTTAGTAGCAGAGTAGCTAATTTGGTTATGTCAAAATGAGAAAGAGAGAGTTTATGTAAAAGTGTAAACATGTAAGCAATAAATATGCAGTCTGGTTTTTATATAAATATAAAGTTAGACAAGCAGGTAGGCTTTTGATTATGTGATGATGGTTGTCAGAAAATAATTCATGTTTTAATTTTCAAGGTTATATGCAATAAGCAATGTTAGCTAAATATTATGCATGACGACCTAGTAGTGGTTTCAGTACATCACTTATAGTTATAGAAAAACATTTTGTTCAAAATAGTAGCACAACATGTACGTTATATGTATATACATATAAAAATGAGTTGTAAGTTATTACTACTATAAGAGATGTATTTTACATGAAAGGAAGGAAGAGAGTAGAAGAGGTATAGAATTATATTTGTGTGTGTATTTAGTTGTTAAAGAGTTGTGACGTCTATTCTTTTTTTATTTATCGTATGTTGTAATGGAATGTTGCTGTACTCAAGCAAATACCTCTTGAGTAGAGAGAGAGAGAGACCTAGACACACACGAAGAGAAAGAGAGAACAACATTATCATCATCATCATCATCATGTACATAACATAAAAGAAGTGTGAATGGTAAAAGCATGTAACTATGTTATTCACTTCTTCTATTCAGTAGTAAAGTAACGATAGCCTTGTGGTGAAAGCAAAGCAGGGACAAATTTATAAATAACTAGCAATTCAAAGTGAATGTCGCACAGTCGCATACTCTCATGAGTTTTTTTAGTTCCTATACTATTATGTAATACAGTAATTTAAAAAAACTTTAAGAATCTGTTGCTCATACTTTAGTATTATAACACACTATGTATGTAGTCATTAGCTAGACTGACTCGCGACTTTGAAAGAGTTTATAAGTCTTTTAGTGAATCAAGCAAGACCTTCACATTAGAAATTTTATAGCCAAGTCAAAATATGTAGAGAGAGAGAGAAAGAGAGCATAATGAAATGTATGTTAGTTTTGCTTTTTCTCTTCTTCTAATGCGTCTACTCAATACGAAGAAGGTAAAGTTGATATGACCATGAAATTCAAGAACACTGAGAAAGGCTGAGTGTAGGCAGCAAGGTAAAAGGTAGGAGATGTCACAACATGAATTTTTCGGTGAATTGTATTTTATGTAGTAGTAGAGTTGTTGGAGTATAGTTTAGTAACATATATAATACAAATAGCATAGGAAGACTTTCGGTTTCGTAACCTTCACTAGCTAAAAAGACCGAATGCGGGAATGTAAGTCAAGAGTAGAATTTTTATTACGTCACTCCAATGTTCCCTGAGAGAGCTTCACGTTGTTGTATTACTATATAATTTCTAAAAGAAAGTGGAATGTATGAAGGTGAAAATATAAAACCCCGAGCCGGTTATATAAAAATATTTTCATGTACTAGTAGTATTATACTACTGCATATAAATCCGATTGCCGGTATGAAACATATCCTCTAAAACCATTATGTAATAAATGCGTCATTCTAAAATCTAAGCTTACCAAAAATGTCAAAATCCAAAAATATTCAAGTACCACAATAGTTAATATACAGACACTTAAAAACACTTGTTTTTCAAATTTCACTTTGCACATAAACACTTAAACTACTGCCTTGACTAAATAAATATGAAATGTATAACCATATGAGACTCAGATTGACTACTGAACTACAAGTCTGAACTGGACAGATAATAATAAGCTCTGAGCCACTCTCAACAAACTTGAGTCGTAAAAAACAAGGAAAAGGGAAGAATATGAAGAAGACGACGAAGGAAAGAGAGAACTAGGACACAAAAAGTCCCTTTCAATAATACAAATATGTACATATGATAGTCACCACTCTTCTATTATAATATAGTAACAAAAAACACTGGAAAAAGATAAGGTCAATGTCGTTGAATTGAAACTAATACATATTACTATGAACTACTATAGTAAAGAGTACTTTGAAGAAGGGAGAGAGGATTTTTTTCAGTAGAAGACTAAAATTAGACTATTAATACTCTGTCCAAGCTTAAGCTAAACGTGGACTTCTGAGAAGTTTGTATTCTGAGGACCAATAACTATAATATTATAGAGAAGAGAAGAGGACTACATTATTATAATATAGTAAGTCACACTCTCTTATCTCTTGTAGACTTCTTCTTCTCTACTAATATATTCCCTTGACTTTGTGATTCTTCACAAGTGACTAGTTCATTGCCCTTCAATGCTTTTTGACTCTTCAAGTGCTATTCCTTTCTATAGAAAAATCTTAACTAACCAACCAAACGAAATAAAGGTCTGGAGATCGAAAAGTGTTTTATTATTAAGTCTAATACGTACCAAAGCATTGATACAAAATTTTTATAATAGACTCATACCGACAAAAAAATTCTCAAAGAAAAAAATTTTTCATGGTCAAGGCAGAGAAAGAAAGACGTTGTAAAATTATAACATAGTGACCATAATTTTTCACCTCATACCTTACTTATATATCAAAGCTATTACAATTGTTAGAAGACTCAGTCATTGTAAAAATAAATTTTGTCATAAAGATGTTACGTAATTGTAGAAAATATAAGCTGTTTCTTTTTTTCCCACATTTGAACAAAATACATAATAATAAAAAGACTCTTTTCTCCTCTCTGCATATAAAATAACAGTTCCACAATTGCATTGTATAAAATGTGCAACTTCCTATATTTACTTTATAATAAAACCTCTGTTTCTATTGTTGAGCATAGACGCAACTTCTCTTTATAGAATTGAACGTGAACTTGAATAAAATTCACCATCCTCATCCTTTCAACTGTAATTTGAGAAAAAAACAGAGTTTATATAGTAAAGTTAAAGAGTAAGTCTTGTCATGTCATTTATACAACAGTACAGGATGCTCAAGTGATGAACTTAGAGGTAGTAGTACAACAATGCAGTAGTATTGTAGCAACAATAAAATCCCATGAAGAAAAAAATTGCAAGATTCACCTAGAGTCACAGTTGAGTGCTTTTATGTAAGACGATGATGAGTGTGTTGTGTTATGTTATGTTGTGGTATCTCTCTCTCTCTCAGTCAGAAATAAAGTTCAGTGTGTCAAGTTCAATGTACGATAAATTGCTTTCCCCCATCTTTCTTTCTTAGTTCGTGTCTTGTCTGTCTCATCATGCAATCATACAGTATTACTCAACATTGCAACCAAACTCAAGTTTCCCTTACAATGTGCAACCAAGAGAGTTGTTCCTCTAATTACTCACAGTCTCTGTAGTACAGTTGTTTGGTTCATATCACACTTTACTTTTTATTATGTGAGCAACAATCTTCTCTCATGTGCAAATACCCAAGAGAATGTGCAACCAAGAGAGTTGTTCCTCTAATTACTCACAGTCTCTGTAGTACAGTTGTTTGGTTCATATCACACTTTACTTTTTATTATGTGAGCAACAATCTTCTCTCATGTACAAATACCCAAGAGAGAGAAAAAAATTGAGTATATATCTTCTTCAAAGGCCATTACCATCTCAGCCCATCTTTTTCCGTTATCAACTTTTCCTTGTAAGTAAAGAAGTAGGTTTAATAGCTGTTGTAGTCTTAACTAATCCCTATGCCTTTTCCTACTAGTATGTCAGTAGTGTGATGAATGTTGCATTGCAATAATATATACAAGAAGCAGAGTCTCTTTGGGAAAAGTATAATATATAATGTACAGGTACAAAAATCTCAAGTTCATTGTCCTGATTTTTTTAAAAGAAGGCATTGAAACATATAAAAAACGAGTAGTGGTATTCTGGTCTGGTTCGGTCACTGAGTCAGTAAGTTATATATTATATATACATAACTACATATATTCCTCTTCTGAAGAAGATGATAGTAAAAGACATATTATATAGCTCTAGTATAGGTTTACATTATTATGGTATCAAAAGAAGAAAAAAAAGGTAACTTTGTGTGCTTTATTACACCTCAAGAGAAGAGTGCAATGACCACTTGAGATGGAGGTCAACAAGTAAACTTGATGGAATCACTTTTATAAAAGAAACAACAACTTTTGAAACAATATTCATTTTACTTTATATATGTAAGTATAATGTATTGATGATGATGATGATGAAGAGGAGAGGATTTTTGAACCAGAATTTAATGCTTGTTAGTAGTGAAGTTAATATGAATTATAAACTCTCGCATCTTCTTTTTCTAAAGTCCGCCTCAACCTTGTTTTTAATTTTACTTGTTGTAATCATAATTTTACTCTAGGGAATACTAAATAAGCTAAGAACTAAAAGTACAACATGAACATGACCCTTGTGTATAGTAAAATTTTTATGCTGGCTAAAGAAATAGAATTTTCTAGGTGCACTACACGCAAATAATGGAAAAGTTTGGAGAGCTTCATTTTTTACTAAGTGAGTTGCAGGTGCTTAAAAATTCCTCAATACCTCTAAATATATTTTTTATCAGTTCACTGGAACACCCAGATACATTTACTATAATACATTCGTTTTTTAAGGGGAAGAATATAAGGGCTCATGATAAATACTCTCAAGAATGCCGACAGAAGTGTTCAATGCCCTTTCTCAGTATTTTTTATCTTAGAAACTAGGATTAACTTTCAAGAGTTTTTTAATATACATATATAGCAGAGAGAGTTTTTTTCTGGAAATTCTAAGTTAACGAACTCTAATACACTTTTCTTTATGAAAATGAAAAAAGCAATTGTACAAAAAACTATTATTGAAACAAATCGAAGGTGAAGGTTTATAGAAGAGAGTACTTTTTTACTACAGGTCAATGCTCACTAAAAGTTTGAGATAATCATGTGACATATTGGTGATGGTGACTTGAATTAGTTTTTTACTTTAGTGTGTTTTTTAAAAGAAATGTATTTTTGTCCTTAGTTTTTTATAGGTACAAGACCAATGACCTGAAGAAAAATGAAGAGGAAAAGGAAATATATTTGTTGAGTTCAAGTACATTGTAAAAGTACATATTCAATACGACTCTTTTATTATGTAATTCAGATTACATAAAATGACATCAGGCCCAGTAAAAAAGTTAGCATGCAGTAGCAATAAGCAAATGAATTCTATATATATTTGCAATTTAATTTTCATTTCATAATATACGTAAAAAAACTGTGTGCTGTTGGACTAGTTTAAACTTCCATCATCTACCAGAAGAATTGAATCTGTTCATTCTAATCTAACTGTACTTTTTTGTTATAATTCTGTCAATGGAAAATCATACGGTAAAAAAGAGTCTCTCATCGCCCACTACCATAAATATAGAGGAATTGAATTGACTTAGTTTCAAAAGCATCATACTACACACAGCTTGCAATTTTATATTTTTAGCTATGGTAGTAGTTCAGCAGTAGGAAGTTGTTGGTTTTTTTTAGATTGTTGTCTCTCGTCGTGCAATTTGCAATGTAATCACACGGACTTATATAATAATAACACAGATACTATTGTAGAATAACCTACAGAGCTTCTCAAAATCCACATCCAGTTATGTTTTTCTTATATGCTGACAATTCCTCTATATGTACATTTACCACAACCAACAGAACATGATGATGGCATAAGGCTCATTATGTATGGTTGAGAGTTGCAATTCTTGTCATGTTGGTTATAGTAGTAGTTGTTGCTATTACCTAGAGAGATTAGAAAGGAAAGGATTGAGAGAAGATTCTCACACGGCAGAAGGCAGATTTAGGCCACTGTCACTCCAGAGTTCGTTGAACTTGCCCTACAAAGAAGTTTTCTGAGCGTCAGCAGGTAAAGTTAAATAACGGTTACCGCATCAGTGACGATAAAAAAATTGCACGCAACTTCACTATAATATATATCCTTCCATCAACCAGACTCTCTCACTCTTTATATATACATATATACAACAATTGCATTACATAAAATACATATAGAGAAAAGGTAGTAGTAGTAGTAGAGTAGAGAAAACCTGTATTCTCTATAAAATACTTTGCTTTCATGCTCATTCTCTACGCTATGAGTACTACACTGATGATGGTAAAGATATAAATATATACTATACACTCATGTCCTGTGAAAAGACATGACACTAAGACTAACTTTTCAAACAAGAAGAGGAAATGACATAATATGTAATCATGTAGTAGTAGGATAATAGTGTTAGTAAGGAAAAAAATTCACCATGTATAAATTCTTCCAGTTTTACATTATACTTACCTTAACACACAGGGATTTATCTTTTTTACTATATACACATACTATTATTATCATTATCATCATCAGCTTGTTCTCTTGATGCTCTAGTGTTCTAAAGAGTAAAAAGTACGCACTACAGTAAAAATTCTACTAAATGTCAATGTGCCACCTATAAGCAGAATTGTATATTGTAGTTAGAGGCATCATCAATTTTAATGATAATGACGATGATTTTTTTTGCAATATAACTTCTTAGCATTAATTTTGAATTTTTCAATTTTCAATAAGGATGATAAGACTTAAGAGCCTTTGACGTTGACTTATTCTACTTTTTTATATACTATTATATATAATGCAAAAAATATTATAAATTTGACTGAAACGTGACCGTACACTCTCATATATAACATACGGAAGACGAGGAAGCTAATTTACAGTCCATCTATGTAAAATACCACTTGCATTGTTGTTCGGCAAAGTTCCACCCTTATTTTCCCTATGGCCATATGAGAGTTTTTACCTAGGATTTTTATATATAAAGCATATTATAATATTCAGTAAGCAAAAAAAAGAGTTGCTGCAAGCACAATATTTTTTTGTGAGATGATGATATAAACCATATACTAAATACGTAACAAGGAACAAAACACCGACGTGTATGCAAGTTGAGAAGAGTTGCAACTAGTGATGATGATTATTTCAGGGAGACAAATAGATATAGAGAGAGAGGCAAAGAGAGACAATGCTTCATCGTAAAATGTCATTGATCTCTTAAATACATTAAGGCAAACGTAGAGAGAAGAGAGTTCCGTTGAATTTGAATCGAAACTGTAATTCATGTGTGTTATGTAACGATGTATGTATATACGTGCCACATGACAAAATATCGTTTGTTGTTTGTTAGTACTTATACATTGTTGTTCACAACAATGTTTTTTTGCTTGACAAGTTGTTGCAAATTACTGAAAGAGTAAGTATCAAACTACCTATAGCGGATTTGAAAACTAAAATCAATTCGGTTTCTTTTCCTCTCTTCTAACACTTTTGATGATGATGATGATGATACCATTAGGATAGAGTTGTAGTAGTAATGTATTCCAATCAAAAACTTGTAAAGTAACCTTTTCTGTACTCTACTAATGCTACTAGTACTAAAGTGGTGAAAAGTGATATAATAAAGCACCGTTAGTCATTTAAATAAATATTTAAAAGTGCGTTGGATCAACTCTCATGAAAATATTCTGTCTCTTATATAATCTCTATTTCCGTGTTATATTTCATTCTAGCTCTTGCTAAATAAACTAAATTATTATTATTATTCAGTGATACAGATATCATTGTCAGACTTCTATACATATATACACGTGATGATGATGATACTTACTCAATATTGTCATTGTCACTATTACATAATCTATATAATAATATCTAGTTTCAGAGCGATAAATTATATATGTTATATAGAAGAAGACAACACATGATGATAGTGATAGTATTAGGAAAAAGTAATTATGATTTTAATGTCAATGAACTTACGTGTTGTTCCATTCACTTAATAGTCATAAACTTGAGACAAAATGACCCTCAATTTAATTATTTTTTCATCGTTCCTCTCCAATGAATTATTGTGACATTATTATATCGAGTCGAGAAAAGATAATTAGTTGATATATTTTGAACTTGAAAACTATCTTATAATCAGTTCTCAATGCAAGTAAATAACTTTAACTAAAAGTAATTATGAATGCAAGAGAGAAATTTATTTTATCTCTCTTATATTGGAAGTGAAGACCAAGGACAGTTTTAGAGTCATGGTCAATCTACTAAAGTTCATGGATTAGTCCAGAAAAAGAGTTTCATAAGTGAACAAAGGATCAACAAGCAACAAAGAAAACTGACCGTCGCAGGAAATAGGCTTCAACAAACTTAATTTTTTTCATAATCCTATATAGAATTTAAGTATATAAGGTAGTAAGTAATAAAAGAATAGTTAAAACCTTTTACTAACTATAAACCACATGAATAAAGTTAAAGTGAGTTTGAATGCGTATTATATTATTGTGCTACAGGCGTGTCGTTGTTTCATTCAATATACTATAGTAGAGTCGCTTGCTACACATATATATACAATATATGTAGTATAATAAAAAAAAGAAGAGAACTAGAGGCAGAAAAGGTTGTTGAACTTGAATCATCAAAAAATCTTTTTCGATGTTGAACTTGCACTGCCTTATTACATAGTGTGTATAGTAATAGGTAGGTAGGTACTATATAGAATGTGAATTTGAATGCATTAAAAAGAAGACCTAAATTACATGCATGATGCCTTATGCAATAACTTTGAAATCATTTCAATTTTCTTATAAGACTTAATTTTCATCATCTCTCTCTCTTTTGCTTGCTCATCTACTCGAAAATTCTAGGGCAAGTTCATTTCACAGTTGTTATGATGTCTTTTTTCTTCATGATCATCATGTTGAGTAAATGCTCTTGCTCTTCTAATCATGATGCTAAATACTAATTTCAATTCATACCTTTTTGGATAATGAATTAACTAGAGAGAAAGAAATTGCTTTTGCCTTCAAATCTCATTTCTCATTCAACAATTTCTGCTCAAGATTTTCAACAGAGTAGACTTATCAAACAGAACAGGTAATCATTCTCTCAATGTTTACAGTTTTCTACTCATTGTTATAAAACTAACGAGACAATTTGAATACACTACTCTCTATAGTATATTTGAAATGAAAAGGAATAATATATATAATGAAATTAATTTGCATTGTCTATGGCTCTGAATTTTTGACTATTGATGATTATTGAGAGTTGTCATTATTAAACTTGAGACATCTTCTTCATTTCGTTTTGTAGGTACAGTTGTCTTATATTATAAAATAGTAGTGAGTGAAGAAGAATCAATTGGTTTTAGTAGGTTAGACTACTACATGAATCATTAGTTCCGGCTCGT